>JAHKKF010509530.1:0-17845 GCA_019740295.1 Labeo calbasu
AACTTCTATTAACTAAAATAAATAAGCATTTGATGTGACCATCCTTTGCGTTTAAAGCAGCTTTTGCCCTATGTGCACTTGTGCATAGTTTTTCAGGTAGCTTTGCAGGTAGGTTACTTGAAACATCTTGGAGATGTTGCCACAGTTCTTCTGGATTTAGTCTGTCTCAGTCTTTCTGTTTCTTCATGTCATTCCAGAGACAGACTGGATGATGGTGAGATCAGATGTCTGTGTGGAGCACTGGCTGTTGTCAGACTCCTTGTGCAAACAAAAATCTCACTAGATTATTACAATTAATGGCAAACAGAATGTTTGGAGATGTAAACCGATATTTTTTACTGACACATTACAGCAAAAGATAGAAATAACTTACTTTAAACCATTTTTTAGCTGGTGAAAATACTAGTGGCCTAAAACTTTTTCACAGTACTGTATATTTGATTATTATAGTATGCTTGGACATTAACCCTACTCCATAGTTAATGGACTATCGAGATGTGGCAGGTATGGATGTTCATTTTGAATAAATGACTTGGGTTAGTTCAGTGGTTCTCAACTCCAGTCCTCGAGGCCCAGTGCTCGGCACATTTTGTATGTCTCCCTTATTTAAAGCACCTGATTCAGATCATCAGCTCGTTAGGAGAAAGATCCATGAACTGAACTGAGTGTGTCAGATTCAGAAACATACAGAATGTGGAGAGCAGTGGGCCCTGAGGACTGGAGTTGAGAACCACTGGGTTAGTTGATGAGGATTTATACCACAGGTCTCTATCATTTTGGTGGTCCAATTGTTCTTGCTTTTCATAAAATCGGTGACCTTAAAGTCTTCCTGTCAAAACTCTCACTGATGCAATCTTGTGCAATATTTTAAATTCCTTCCAATGCCTTTTTGTTTGTCGGACAGAGGACAGAGTATGGAAATTTTGAACATATTCACTCAGACTTTGATAAGGTGAGTCGAGGGGTGGACAGGGTTGTCTTTTATTCGCTGATAGGGAAAATCAAATACACTTACAAAATGAGCTACATTTTGCATACTGTGCATTTAATAAAAAACTGCAATTTCTTAAAGGAGCAGTTCAGCAAAAATCAATTTAGTCATCATTTAGCCTATACTGACTATTGTGTCATTGCAAAACTAAATGACTTTCTCATTTACATTCAAAAACAAAAAGTGTGCATGTAATGACAGTGAGCCTGTCTAAAATGCTATCTAAAAAATCTAAAAGCTCTAAATGACAAAAAGCACCATAAATTATGTCTGGTTATCATAAAGTGCTATTATATGATTTAGAAGACTTAAAATATAGTGCACAAGTTGATTGGAGCAGCTGTATGATACTTTTATAGTGCTTTTTAAAAGCTTGAATGTTTCATTCTTTCATTAAATGAAAGAAGCGCTGATTAATATTTTAGGACAAGGAACAAAGCAGAAGCATATTGTGTCATTTACAGTTCTGTGAAGCATCTGGAAGCACTGGACGAGTCGGAGAAAAGCTGAAAAACATTACATTCTGACATACTTCAAACCCCTAATTCTTTCCCTCAATATCTAATGATTGGAAAATCAATAAACAGTGTACTTGTAAAAAACATTTGCTCTATTGATTTCTTCCCATTTGTCCTTCCAATTTGGTCTGGATACGGAGCTCAATGGACTACCTAGTTGCAGATCAGATGTTTTGTGTCCTACTTAATTTAGCAAATTAGCAAAGAGGGGGATAAATAAATACAGGTGCAAAGCACCTTTTTAAGTGCTGATTAAAAGCAACATTTTCTTTTCACTTTTTCTTACTCAGTTTACCTGAGCTCTTGTACAAACTATAAACAGGGTATACTTACAGAAAACATGGAATCAGGAATTTAAAAAGTCAAGAAATCTTAAAGAGTTGTGGGAAAGTCATGATTTAAAATATTTAAATATTTATTTCGCTAGATATCGCTCTTTGCCAGTGCTTGTGTAGAGTATTTCTGTATCACAGAATTATTTTGGATTAATCTGTACGACATGTTCTGAGATTTTCGGATATGATTGGGTGCAAGCTTCTGCTGCTTTCATTTCGTCTCCAAAATCATTAAATATTACTAAACACAGTCGGATACTAACGTAATATTTATTTGAAATATTTATGCATTGCGAGTGAAATATAGAAAGAGGAATGAAGACTTTTGCCTGATTATTTAAATATCGGACACCACTGACAAAAGTAGAGATATTTAAAAAATATTTTTAAAATTCTAAGCTCTGTCAGGGCAGAGTCGAAGCATTTATTTAAAACAAAATTATGTTATTATGTTTTAAAATTATGTTATTAAATTATGTTTTAGATGGTTACGTTTTTATCTATTTGTTTTTCTGTTTATATTTATTTATTTATTTATTTGTTGACCTAATTATTTTACTGGAATATTACTGTGTTTTGTATTCTGGTTGCATATTTATTTATTTATTTATTTATGTATGTATGTATGTATGTATGTATGTATGTTTTAGATGTTAATGGTAAGTTTTTATCTATTTGTTTTTCTGTTTATATTTCTTTCTATTTATTATTTAGCTATCTATTTTTTTATTTACTTGGCCAAATTATTTTAGTAGAATATTACAGTGTTTTGTATTCTGGTCATTTATTTATTTATTTATTTATTGATTGATTGATTTATTGATTGATTGATTGTTGTTTTAGATGTTTATGTTAAGTTTTTAGCAATTTGCTTTTCTGTTTAGGTTTCTTTTTATTTATTATTTAGCTCTCTATTTATTTTTTATTTAGCTATCTATTTATTTATTTACTTGGCCTAACTATTTTGGTAGAATATTACTGTGTTTTGTATTCCGGTTATTTATTTATTTATTTATTTATTTATTTATGTTTTAGATGTTTATGTTAAGTTTTTATGTATTTGTTTTTCTGTTTAAATTTGTTTTTATTTTTTATTTAGCTATCTGTTTATTTATTTACTTGGCCTAATTATTTTAGTAGAATATTACCGTGTTTTGTATTCTGGTCATGTATTTATTTATTTATTTATTTATTGTTGTTTTAAATGTGTATATTAAGTTTTTATTAATTTGCTTTTCTGTTTAGGTTTCTTTTTATTTATTATTTAGCTATCTATTTTTTTTTTTTTACTTGGCCTAATAATTTTAGTTGAATATTACCATATTTTGTATTCTGTTTGTTTGTTTGTTTGTTTGTTTATGTTTTAGACGTTTACGTTTTTTATTTGGCTATCTATTTATTTATTTGGCCTAATTATTTTAGTAGAATATTACCGTGTTTTGTATTCTAGTCATGTATTTATTTATTTATTTATTTATTGTTGTTTTAGATGTTTATGTTAAGTTTTTATTAATTTGCTTTTCTGTTTAGGTTTCTTTTTATTTATTATTTAGCTATCTATTTATTTTTTTTACTTGGCCTAATAATTTTAGTTGAATGTTACCATATTTTGTATTCTGTTTGTTTGTTTCTTTGTTTATTTATGTTTTAGACGTTTAAGTTTTTTATTTGGCTATCTAATTATTTACTTGGCCTGATTATTTTAGTAGAATATTACTGTGTTTTGTATTCTGGTTTGCATATTTATTTATTTATTTATTTATTTATGTTTTAGACGTTATGTTTTTTTTTATGTTTTTATCTATTTGTTTTTCTATGGGATAGGCTATGGGATATGTTTATTGCATGTCCCAAGAATCATTGCATTGGTCACAAAGTGTGAGAACTCAGTATAAAACCAACATAAATATTTTAGTAGACTGCAACCCTGTAATAGCTGCAGCCAAGCCAACTGATCATCATCACTCTGTCGTTTACAGATATAATTAATTAAGCACAACAAATTTGCATTTTTATCTTACAAATGTAATCATCCGTTGTGTTTACAGCCAATCTGTTTCGCTTTGGTGTCCTCCGCCAATCAGATTCGTCGCTTGGGTTCAGCCTCCTGCCCCGACAGACAGATTATGGGCGGTCCCTGCACCGCTTCAGCCAATCACAGCGTGTTTCTTTAACCACGTTGCGCGCTACCGACGGGCGACCCCGCGAGAGTATTCTAGGCCGCTCGTGTGATCAAACAGATCCACTCCGTTCCCGGGAACATCATCGAGATTAGAGGTGGGCTCTCAACTTTATTCCAATGGCGGACGGGGGTCCTTTGAATCTGTATTGAGCTGCCTATCGCCACATTCACAGTTCACACCCGTGAGTATTGCCGTATATTCACTCTTGTGTTATTTTTAGACGCGGGATATTTTGCGCATGTTCCCGCTGTGTTTATGTAACGCAAACGGGGTTTTTATGCGAAAGCTCCTCGGAGCCTGACGCAAGTTGTTCGTCTGGTTATTTTGAAGCAGAACTGCTAAATAGTAGATGTTAACCCGCCCCCGCTGCTGGTAGGTGCGTAACGTTATTATGGTGTTTGGCGCTGAACGGGAAGGCGCATGTAGTGTGAAACTGTAATAATGAATGCGATGCATCGGAAGCGTGTCATAATGCAGTCCTATAGTCCACAATGGAAACGCGCACGGCGGATAGATGGAGAAATAACCGCGCTTAACCAGGCTGTGTGGAATAACTGTGATGAAATGGCTTGCTTGGGATAAAAACGAGAACGACGCGATGATTTCAGTCAAGTGCATTTTGAATGCAACTTCCAAGTATTTCTGTCGTGAAAAGTGTTCGCGTGAAGCGCTGTGGATGAAATCACCCATTCATTCTCATGTCTAAATTTGGTCAGTCAAGACCACCTTATGCATGTCATGCATATTACGATAATTCTGTCATCATCTACCCGGTCGTTGTTTGACTTTTTTCCCCTTTGAAACAAATAAGTTATCAAAACGTCAAAGCTGCTGTGTGTCGTTTATTAAACGATGTAAAAGCTACAATAACAAAGTGATACAAATATATACAAATATATTGTGTTTCTTATGATCACATAATGTTATTTGGCTGTTATTATTAACAGTCAGTTTCTTTTCAGTCCATTAGTGATCAAAACGTCGAAGCTGCTCTGTGCCATTTTTTGAAATTGCAAGTTAAAGTTGCTGTCAAAAACGCATAGATTTGAATTGTGTTTTATTTATTTATTTTTTAGTCCAGAAGCCTTATTTACCTCATAACTATGTTTGATTACCCTGAAAAGCATTATTTAAAATATTAATACTAAACATCGATCAATGTTTTAATATTTTAATATTAAATATTATATTTCACGAACATTTATAATAAGTTTTTTATTAGATTATTTTATTTATCATATTAGTAAACACTTTTTAACTTTTTTTTTTTTGCCCTGTATTATAACTATAAAAAATACAGTATTGAGTATATTATAAAAAAAAAAAAAAACAGAAATACTTTGTGTAGCTTATTACCACATAGTGTTGTTTGGCTGTTATTATTAACAGTCAACTTTTTAGACCATTAGTCATCAAATTCTCAGTAAACATCGAAAGTGTATATAGAAGGTGACAGCAGGTGCAGCTTTAGCGTGTGAAAACCAGCTCATACACAGATCTTTTTGTGTTTTATCTCATTTCAGGTTCATTTGGATGTCATCACAAGTTATGATTTCTGAGTGGGTGATTTGTTGACTTTGTAATTAGCCTGTCCATTTTTACCATTTCGCAGCATTCAGGCGAACAGTGCACCTGTTATCATAGGTGTGTATTGTTCTATTTTACAACATGATCAGCCATTGATGCTTTACCTTCTCGTCCGTGACATTTTGCTTGTTTTATGCACTTGCCCATCCTTAACTTTTTTTTTTTCCCTTCCCATTTTGGTCATGTCTTTTTTCGGTAAGGGTGCCAAGTGAGTCACCAAAGACAGCATTCATTTTTTAATGCCCATATATCTCATATCTATCAATAGTTCATCAGGGCACAAAGGTTTTACAGTAGTCATCAATTTTTTTTTTTTTTCTTTCAGATTTTATTATTTGGTTACATAAAAACGTGGATTAGTTTAAGTTGACTAACTCCTAGTTGGTCAGACTAGTCATAACATAGAGGAAGTTTATGCAACTGGCCTCAGAATAGGGTTGCAGCAGTCATTTGTAGGTTCTCACTTAAATCAGAACGTAAAGTCCACATTAGAGGATTAGTAAGTACTAGTTAGATGTAAAAAAACAAAACAAAACTGTACTTTTTTTGTACAATTTGTTCTCAAGGCAGAATCTATTTAGTAGGTCATAAGCTCTGCGTAAAGTGATGCATAGTTGCATAATATTATGTTTGCTTTCAGCCTTCACATTCATGAGCAGAAGCTGTGTTCTGAAATGCAGTGAATTTTAGTTTATCCTTGATTTTAACTTCTTTAGCCTCATTTAACTAAACTGAAATACAAATATTGATACAAATGCAAAAAAAATTAAATCCAGTATTACAAAATCATGAATAACAATTTTTATATGTAAATAACTGTATTGGCAATTTAATAAAGAATAATAAATACTTAAAAATATAAGAAATGGCATTTATTTATTATTATTGCAGCATGAAGTGATGTATGTAGAGGTGCTGTGTTTAGGTCAGATTTGTGTTGCTAGAGCTGCCAGCAAAAAAAAAAAATTGATTTACATAATGTTCTTTCTCCTAAAATGTAAACCAGTGTAAATGTCAACATTATCATATATATCTAAAGGGTTGAAGTCAAGTAAAACAAGAACTTATTAATGCAGTTCGGTCATTTTTTGCTATTTTATTCTGACCATTACTCCTGGTTGGCTTCTATCAATAGTTTATTTGTTCATTTGTGATTCAACAAAGTTTAATGGTGAAATGCAAAAATGTTTAGTAGCTTGTAAGTTGCAGGTGTAACTTACACACAGGTGGTGCAACTGACCCCAAAAGTTTTGGTTAAAAAAATTAAATGAAAAAGACCTTTGTTAATCTTAATCTCAAATTAAGATATTTCTGATGAAATCTGAGAGCTTCCTGATCCTGCATAGACAGTGACACTACTGAAATGTCTAGAAAGCTAGCAAGGACAATGCTAAATTTTTTTTAATAAAGTTGTTATTTTTTATTTCTTTGTGCACAAAATTATTCTTGTAGCTTCATAAAATTACGGTTGAACCACTGATGTCACATGGACTATTTTAACAATGTCCTTACTACCTTTCTAGGTCTTGAATGTCACTTGTTGCTGTCTATGCAGGTCAGAAAGCTCTTGGTTTTCATCAAAAATATCTTAATTTATGTTCTGAAGATGAACGAAGGTCTTACAGGTTGGGAACGACACAAGGATGAATAATTATTGACAAAATAAAAATTGTGCCATATACTTAGCCTCGAGTTGTTCCAAACCTATGAGTTTCTTTCATCTGACCATTAAAGATATTTTGAAGTGCGTTTTTAACCAAAGAGTTGAAGGTAGCATGGAAAAAAAAAAAACTATGGAACTCAATGGATACCATCAGCTCTTTGGTTTCCAAAATTCTTCAAAATATGTTCTTTCGTGTTTAACAAAAGAAAGAAACTCATACAGGTTTGGAACAACTTGAGCAGGTCTCTACAGTGCGACTATGAAAAAAAAATATTAAGGAGCACCATGTGCAAGTGACCCGATCAGCATATTTGTGTTTGCGCTGAGTAGAGCTTCAAAGGTTTCTATGTGTTTTTGCTACATTGAGTAGTGTATCACAGACATATCTCACGAACCCTTTCATAAACATAGTGTAGAGAGAGTGTAAATAAGAGATTCATTGTGCAGTGCAGAGAGCTTCGTTGATTATAATGGAACTTTGTGAGATTGTGATGAACTAAGATGAGTGACAGCTTTTAATAATTAAGGGAGTTTGTATATGAGATATTGATTTAATACAACAGTTAAATAAACAAGAAGTTAGTATTAAGTGATGTACATTGTCTGACTATAACACTATTGCCTGATTTTGCTCTATTTCGTCGTCAAAAATAGTTTAAAAGAAGTCACAACTGAGCCGCTGCGCATCTCCATTTAAACCTAGCGGTGTTTCGTTTATGAATGAATGTGCGTTTTTAAACGAATCTAGTGAGTCAATGATTCAATTTCCCATTTATAAAGACACTCACTTGCTTTATTCCTGAACGAATCAGCCATTTGAACGAATCAAATGAATGAATGATTCAGTAAATAAATCAGTGACTTGCTGCCAGCTTCTGGCAGTTTTAGTTTCATTTTTAAAGTATCTTTATTTAAATCATTTAATATTTCTATATGCAAAATGTTATATTTAAAACATTAATCTCAACATGAATTTATGAATTTGACCTCTGAGCCTCATTAAACATGAAAATACACCTACAAGCCACTTTTGTGTTCTTCTGTGCCACCTCTGTTGTACAAATTAATTTTGTTAATACTGATTTCATTTGATTGGTAACTCTATTTTTATTCTGTTGTTTTAATTAGAAATAAAATATAATTAAAAAAATTGACATAAAAGATGACATACTTTTCATAAAGTTAGAAAAATGCCATTACTAAATTCTCTTGTAAATCACTTTAAGGAGTCAAATATCACCTCATAATAGGAAGGCTAATTTTTGATTATTGATTAAAAGGTGCTCCTGAAATTTTGACTGTGCTCTTAATTTTTTTTTTTTTTTTACATTTTGGAGCACAAGTGCTTATAAAAAGAAACGTAAGCATAGAGCCCTGTTGAGTGTGAGTAAATGGCACAAGTTTTATTTTTGGGTGTACTTTCACTTTAATGCAAGCCCAGCGTGGTGTCATATAATGTAGTTTGAATATTGTGGGGAATGAGCAGCCATCAAAGCAGCTTAACCATCCAACCTCAGAGTAGCCGTAAAGATGACCTGATGATGGGCTGCTGTCCTCTACGGAGCATAAGTGCATGATTCACTCAGAGAGAGCCAATCTCATACTGCTTACATCTCTTTAGTCAGATATACCCTGAAGACTCAAAGCTCACATTTGTCTTCTAATAATGACTTGACTGTGCTAATCAGACATGAATGGACATTATGAACAGATTATGTGGAAATGAAGTTCGAGAGCATTGGTATTTGACTAGCTGTTCTTGTTTGGATCTTAAACTGAATTCAGCACATGCAGTTTAAGTGTTTAACCATAAACCTTTCTCTGACGATGTCCTCGCCACCCAAAGTCAGCGAGGTGCTTGCTTATGTTTGGCCTGTTAGCCACCCTGGTTGTTTAAGAAGTATGTAAACCATCTCATGCTGTCACGGCATCCTTGTTAGCAGCTTGTTTTAGGGTCATGGCATTGTCTACGTGAGCAGTGCATCAGTTAATACGTTTTCGACCAGCTCATTTACTGTGACGTGGAGAGATTCCTGTGTCGCGATCTGTATTGGTTAGGCAGAGACGAGTGTAGCCATAGGGCACACAAAAAGTGCCATTGAGTATTGGGTGTCTCATTTGATGTCAAATTTAGAGTTGAAGGTTAGGCTTAGCTGTGTGTTTGTTCTTCTCTGTGGCACTTTGTTGAGGCACAAGTGTCAGATTGAATTCCATCTCGAGTCAATTGACTTCAATTTGTTCATTGGGCTAAATAAATATGCAGGAAGTGACACGGCTGTTGTAGTTTGATTATTTGAACCACCGATAACATAACAGTATCTTATTTTATTATTTTATTTTATTTTGGATCTTCATTTTGCTCACTTTTTTTTTTTTTTTTTTTGGTAATTTCTCCATTTTAAATCAATGAGTCAACATTCAACCAAACTTTTTTTTTTTTTTGCCAAGTTGAAGATGTTTAATGGAAGAAGTAAAACTTATTAATTGGGGAAAAAAAAGTAAAAATGATTAAAGTTTAAACCTAGTAGAAAATATAAATCGAATATAAATATTTTTTAAATGGTATTTAAAATGTTATGTACAAATTAGATTATTTTTTTGCCAAGTACATTGAAAATGTTTAACGAAAGAAGTAAAAATGATTAATTAAAGGTAAAACTTAGTAAAAATCTTAAACCTAGTAAAAAAATAAATATAACATAAAATAAACATATTTTAAATAGTATTTAAAATGTTAAAATTCAACTGTAAATTAAAATTGTAAAATTATTATTATTATTTTGGATCTTCATGTTGCTCACTTTTTTAATATCTAGTTTTAAGTCAATGAATCACCATTCAACTAAACTTTTTTTTTTTTTTTTTTTTTTTTTTTTTTTTGGCCAAGTAAATTGAAAATGTTTAATGGATGTAAAAATTATTAATTAAAAAAAAAAACAAATTATTAAAAAATGTAAACCTAGTAGAAAATATAAATTAAATATAAATACATTTTCTAAAATGTATTATTTTTGTCAAATAAACTGAAAATGTTTAATGAAAGAAGTACAAATTATTAAATAAAAAAAAAAGTAAAAAATAATTACAAATCTTAATCCTAGTATAAAATAAATAAATATTTTTTAAAATTGCATTTAATGTGCATTTTATGTGCAAATTGCATAACTTTTTTTAAAGTAAAAAATTATAAAAAAATGTAAATCTTAAACCTAGTGGAAAATATAAATAGAATATATATTTTTAATGTTTTTTAAAATTTAATGTACAAAATGCAATGAAGTCTCTCACTCTCTCTCTCTCTCTCTCTCTCTCTCTCTCTCTCTCTCTGAGTAAATAAATAAATAAATGTGTGTGTGTATTTATTTTATTTACTTTTGTTTTTTTTTTTTACAAAGTTCAAATTAATTAAAATTACAGTGTGAAATGATTCATAGAAATGAAAATACCAATTTCAATGTTAAATATAACTCTATCACTAGACAAGGAACAAAGAATTGTGAACTAGTCTTTAGTAAACTAGGTTGATTAAAACGCACATTTAAATCACTGCAAAATTCATGATGTTGCTTATTCATCACAAATATATTATTCATTTTTGTGTCGCCCAGCCCTGTGTGCAACTAGCCTGTATTCTGGCCTGTTCTTGTTGTACATCTTGAATAGTTAGTCAGGTGGAAACTACCAGCACTGCTTACTAGTTAGTCCAGAGGGAAGACTGAATAATGAGCATCAGCAGCAGCAAATACACGAAGTTATTGTTGGGTGTTATGCACATAAATAATGAACACAAAGGAGCTATTGTGTGTCACAGTATGAAAGCCGCAGCTCTGTTCATATCCTTACTCTACCCCAGTCTTAAGCCATGTGTTCATAATATCTGCATAATTAATACCACAAATAAATGAGGATATTTCAAGTGGTTAATATGGAGGATTTTTTAAGTAGTTGGACAGAAGGAGAAAGAAAAGCAATTGGCCTTTTTTTTTATTTTTATTTTTATTTTTTTATTATGACACAACCAACAATTTTTAAAAAATTTATAGACATTTAAAATATCTTTGTAAGTTTAAAAACCATTTATTATCATTTATTATTTTTCTTAATTAATAAATAGCAGGTTTTTATTTTTGCAGTGGCACTGCTGTTCTGCTATTCAAAATAAAGAACCAAAATTCCAATTCCTAATATTTATATTTAATACAACTTAATGCTGTTTCACTTTCTTTTATAGTAAGACCATTTTGGTTTCTTTTTGCGTTGATTTTGGCTGAACAACAAAGACTTTAAATGACCAAACAGGTCTTTGCTGCAGTATTCTGTTTGAGGTTTCTTGCTTTTTCTCTACTTTTTTAGTTTGTTCCGTGTTAATATTTGGAAAGTGTGACTCAAAGTTGTGTTAAAGCTGGTGAGTAAAGTTTTAAGAGTAGATTTATTGGACTGGAAGTATTGGCCCTTCGGTCGGAGGTGGAGGGGAGGGGTTGGGTGCTTCTTTAGGTTGACTAATTGGGCAGCAGCATGGCCAATGGAAACAGAGGAGCGGGATGCAGGGTTTTTGTCATGGGCCTGGTGATGAAACCGAGGCTAACGTGGCTGGGACATCCTGAAAGCTTCCCAGAGGGCACATCATTGCCGCCCCATCTCCTCGTCACGAAATCTGGGCGGCGCAGAACCTGCAGGTTTGCAGCGATTACTCATGCTGAATAAGTTTGTATGCTGAAACCACGGTTGCATAATTCCTTTTAGAACAAGAACAAGGCCTTAAGAAAGTACACCAATCGCATCAGCTGCGCATAGAAGGGCCGGGGCATGGCCAGCATGCATTTTGTAACCCGTTTCGTAACTTCTTACACAAAAGGGATCAACCATTAGTGAAGAGGGGGAAATGGCATCCCGCATATGACAATGTCTGAATCTGTGATCCGCGTCGGATGACGTCTCAGAACCCCCAGCAGGACAGTACCAATGCTCAAAGGTCGCCCTCGTACTGCACAGATGTTTGACCACTAGCACAACACGCACCTTTCCAGCATTTAACATGGTTGTACATCATTCATAGTTGTAGTGCAGCACAGTCACAGAATGTGTAAACGCTTGGTTCAGTTTGTTCCAAATGCTGCAGCTTCAGACCTACATAAACAGATAAAAGTTAAAAGAAGATTGAATAATTTTGGGATTTTGGGTGACTGATATTGTTTTCTTTATAGGCAAAGTTGGGCAACGTTTTAAGGGGCAAAGTTATTTATTTAATATTAATGCAAAATAACGGTTTATTAATATTATTATTATTATTATTATCTTATTACTATTATTATTATTATTATTATTATTATTATTATTAATTATGCTATTATATTTATGCAAAGTGATTTTTGTTACATTATTTATTGTAGTATTGTTATTATTATTATTATTATGCAAAATATCATCATTATTATTATTGTTATTATTATTATTATTATTATTATTATATTCATGATATTCTATGATATTCATTATATTCATGATACTCTATTTAGTCTTTTTTTTTTAGTTATGCCTAACTATCTCTCTATGTATGTATGTATGTATGTATGTATATGCATAACTCTTTATCATTATTGTTATTGTTGTTTTGTAGTTATGCCTAACTCTTAAGCTTAAAAGGGTGATTTATTTTATTATTATGCAAAATAATGCTTTTATTATTTTTATGTATTCAAACTTATGCAGTCTTTGTTATTTCTAGGGTTTAAACTTAAGCTAAAAAGTATTAGATATTATTTGTTTATTTAATATTATTGTGCAAGCAGCATAATAATTAATAATAATTATATATGCATGCATGCATGCATACGTTTATTATTATTATTATTATTACTGTTGTTGTTATTGTTATTATGCTTTTTATTATCATTATTATTATCCAATCTTGTCATGCAACCTTTTAGATATTTCTAACGGTAAAACCTAAGCTAAAAATGTATTATATATTGTTTATTTATTTTATATTATTCTGCAGTATAATTTTATTATTTTTATTTGAATTATTATGTGTCCAAATTTGGTGTTGCGCAGTACTGTAATGGCGTCGTTGTCCTACATTATGAGTTGATCATTCGCCATTGTTTGTCGTCCATCATAATAATAAGTACAGGCATGTGTCTTGGCTTGCACTTTGCTTAGCCAAACATTTATTTCCGAGTTCTCTTTCATTCATCTTCTCACATTTGTTTATAACTTGTGATTTGGTCTTTCTTATTGCATCATGTGCTTTTGCATTGCCCCCAGTTTTTTTCATTTGCAGTCAGACAAGTGATAGCGTTAGCTTGAATTTAATGATGCTTTTGCCTGCCAAACTGAATCATTTAAGTTTCTTGTGTGTCCCAACAGTGTTTTTAAGTCTTCTGCTCGTTTTTCTGAATCTTATGCAGCAAAACACAACCAGCGAAATGAGGTCTTGCCCTACAATTAAATGTCACAAGTTTGCAGTAAGCACCAATGATGAATGTACCTGGACATCTGACGCTGCGGCTGGGAGAACGGTCCGCTTGTATGGAGGCACCCAAGAGTGATTAAAGATACCCGTTTCAGCTTTGATATGGTTTCTCTGATCCTACACAAAGTGGTTTGTTTGATTTGTGTGTGTTTGAGGCAGATTTTAAGCCACTGTGAGTCATAGCCTAATGCTAAGATGCAGTTGCGAGGCCTTTAGCAGTTCAGCTTGATTATCATCACTTTGACTGCAGTTTGATCTTTAGGATTTCTGAAACGTGGCTATTGTGTGATCGGTAGGCTTTTGAGAGTGGCTGTGCGAGAGCTTCCTCAACTAGTGCTGGTGAAAGCTTCTGTCAGCGCAGTGTATTTCACAGTAATTCAGCCCTTTTGTTTTCAATGCAGTGAAATAACAACAGGACAAGCACGTATTTGCAAGTCATATGTGTTCTGTTGCTCTCCTAAGAAGTCATGATCGAGGAAGACTTGTATCGTAGATGGAATGAAGGATCCATGAATAATACACATGGATTTAAGTGCCTCTGGGGGAAAAAAACCCAACAACAACCAGTGTAGACTGTATGTGCTAGTTTTTGGTTTAGATGGAGTGCCTTGGTTGGTGTTTACTGTGGGCAACAAAAGTCCCTGTAATGTGGTGTTGTTTTAACCACTAAAGAAAATAGTTTATAGTTTCTTGTACTTGTTATTTATTCCAGTGTCGTCAAGTCGATTGCTCAAGAAAAAGTGTGTTTTGCAGTTTCGTTCTGCTGATGGAAACAGCAGATATCATGCCCTGAGGTACTTGGGTTAATAATGCAGTTTTCGTCATGAGAACAACTATTTTGTTAGGTGATTAATCTTAATGTAATTTCATTGGTTAATCAGGAATGTGCTCCCTTGAAATTGAAGTCTATAATGTCTTATGAAAAGTCTACTCATATTTTTAAATGAAAATATATTACTTGTGTTTCATGTGAGGTTTTGGTTGGCAACGGCTACTGTAAAACATAAATATGGCATCCAGCAACAAATGTTTTTTCGATTTAAAACATTGCTTCTTGCATCAACTTTTCAGACCTATTATGCCCCTTTTTACAAGATGTAAATATCACTTGTCCCCAGAATGTGTCTGTGACGTTTCAATTAAAAATACCCCACAAATCTACTATTTTGAGTGGAAGCAGAAACGCGCTGTTTTCGTGCAGGGCTCTTCAAATGCAAATGAGCTGCTGTTTCCCGCCGCCTTTGCCAGAATAGAGCTGCTACCTCAGATACTCTGATTAAAAAAAAAACATTTGGTTTTGATTATCATGTCTATCATGTTGAAATCATGTGTTTTAAACCATATTAGTTTAAACTTCTTATATACGGTTTTCTGAGTTCTCTTTCATGTCTTATTGCACTTAAACTGTCAAATGCACACAAGTTTGTTAAAAACACGTGTTACGAAAACAAAGCTATGTAGTCTCTTTTAGTTAGTTTAACTGTTGAAGGGGTCATCGGATGCCCATTTTCCACAAGTTGATATGATTCTGTAGGGTCTTAATGAAAAGTCTATAATATACTTTGGTTAAAAAAATTCTCAATGGTAGTGTAAAACAACACCCTTTTTACCTTGCCAAAATCAGCTCTGCAAAAATCATCCTGTTCTGGTCGAGGTTGCTTTAAATGTTAATGAGCTCTGCTCGCCCCGCCCTTCTCTTCTCTCTGTGTAGTGACGAGCTTGTTTACTTTAGCCGCATTTAGCTGCGTTTAACCCCTAAACTTGCTAACTAGCACATTATTAGGAAAGGTGACTGCAAAGATTCATTAATAAAAAAAAAAAAAAAAACAAAAAAAAAACACTTCAATTCTGCTGTAAGTGAAGCTGGATCACAAATTATTCGCTCGAACATAGACGAATATATGTAGATCGGGAGGCGCATTCCCTTCACAGACAAACGTAATCCACTGCATCTTCAGCAGCTCAGATGTCAGGAGTTAATGACGACCACTTTGTTCATTATTACATCCAGCAACACAACACCTCAATCGCTCAATTCTTGTCTAACTTACATCCCTGCTCCGGCATCAGAACGTGGAGGTTGGATTGTTACAACTGATCTGAGGTAAGACGCTCATGTCAATCAACTATCGTGGGAGCGGCCTCTGTCGGTGTGACGCTACAACGACAGGCATCCGAGAATAGCTCGATTTGAAAAAGGGAATATTATTTTTACAGATTAATTAAAAACCGCTGCATGGATTTTTATCATTATAGGGTAGATTTGTACATACGCTGCCAACACACATTAATGTTCAAACGACATGTAAAAGTGAACTTAGCATCCGATGACCCCTTTAAGCTTAAATTATGTATTATTTAGTTTATTAGTATGCAAAATAATCATTTATTATTATTATTATTATTATTATTATTATTATTTTTATTATGCAATCTTTTTTTGGTTATTTCTAACTATTTCTAGGCAAAATGTATTTATTTAATATTATTATGCAAAATAACTGTTTACTTTTATCATTATACTGTTTTCTGAGTTCTTTCATGTACACACTTTGAATTCTTTGAAGTTTAACATTATGAAGCAGTTGAAGTTGGCTGTTACAAAATGATGTTGTCAAAGCTCTTGATATGACAATCTGTATACATACTTTATGCCACTTATGACCTTTTTTAAAGTGTTTAAAATGCTCCCATGCTTCGATCAACCTCTTTTTATGGAGCAGAATGTTTTTTTTCAAGTTTTTTTGACATCAGTAATAAGATCTCAAATGTTTGTTTGCTCTCCCTGTTGTCACCAATTTAAGAATCAAAGACGCATTCAACGCACCGCCGCATCAAGATTTACTACCTTTGTCTGGCTTGTCCTGCTGTTTCCGCTAGTGTTCGGTGGCACCCGAGACTGAAACGAGCATCTGAGCGTTTTTTTTTTTTTTTTTTTTTTTGCCACTCGACGATTGGCCGACGGTGGATTCCCTGGGAGCCATTGTTCTGTTGGAGGCAGCGAGGCCATCTGCTCTTTACTCGCCGTCTTTGCACAATCTGCCTCGCCGTGTCTGTCCGTCGCCCGTCTCCCGCCGCAGTGTCAGATGCTTATGGAAACTTCATCACGTGCTCCTCTGGCTGGCAGTGAAGGTTGTGTCTTAGCGTGCACACCGTGTCTTACTGTTGTCTGCTTTTATTTGTCACCGAAACGGCACGAGCTCAGTCACGCAGGATTACAGATGTACTGTATTTTCTCGGGCATATGTGTAACTGCAGTAGCGATGCAGCTATTATTGCCTGTAGGTACATGATGGGGTGTTTCTTTGCTAAATGAGGGGAGAAATCGTTTGTTTTATTCACAAACAATCCAGCACAGCGTAACGCGGCACAAGCTCGGATGTTCTTGGCTTTTGGCCTCTGTCGTGACTATGAGAGAGAGAGTGCTGTAGACATCACCCCAATTATGTGGGTCGCTGGATTGGCTTTCAGGAATTAATTTAATGAATAATTGATCACAGTCGCCTTCATGTGAAGGCTGACTATCATGCTCACCTGAGGCTGTGGAAGGTTTTGTTTTTTGATGTCGCTGAACTGAAAAGGCTGTTATACAACTTTACTTTTCAAACAAGAGGATTATATATAGACGTAAAGCATGAATGTAGGCTCAATCATTCAAACAAAAGCTTTTTATGTGTGCGGAAACAGCAGTTAGCAAAATGGGAATCTTAAATGAATACTTCACCTAAAAATAAAAATGGTCATTTTAAAGCTTCAAAAATGACACAAAAGCACCATCAAAATAATCCCTGTGACTCATATGTGACACTGGACCACAAAACCAGTCTTAAGTAGCGTGGGTATATTTGTAGCAATAGCCAATAGTACATTGTATGGGTCAAAATTATCGATTTTTTTCTTTTATGCCAAAAAGCATTAGGATATTAAATACAGATCATGTTCCATGAAAATATTCTGTAAATTTCCTACCACAAATATATAACACAAAACTTAATTGTTAATTAGTAATATGCATTGCTAAGACTTTGATTTGGGCAACTTTTAAAGGTGATATTTTTTTTTCTCTCTCTCTCTCTCTATTTTATATATATAT
>JAHKKF010509531.1:0-29972 GCA_019740295.1 Labeo calbasu
ATATATATATATATATACAATTTTAGTTTACACACACAGACATCAAAAATCAGCATGAGAATCACAACAACAGTGACAATCAAAAACATTTGTTGTAGCCTTGCGTCATGAATAAATTATGAGCTGAATTGTCTTTGTAATTTCTTTTATTCTATTTTCTTTTATTTTTACTGTTTTTATATGACTTTTTAGTCGGTTTTTCCGTGATGTTTAGAGTTAATCTGTTTCTGAAAATGCTGTTTGTCACCCTTGTTGAGATTCATATGCTGATTCCTGATGTCTGTGTGTGCCTGGAAGAATAACTTTTGAAAGTTTTTTGATCGGAGGAGCGTGTAAGAAATCCATTCAAAATTTATAGAAAATACAGGCTTTTAAACCACAAGGCAGTTGTAATCAATACAGAAAATGTAACTCAAAGACTAGACTCTAAATGATTTCAGTGGCTCAAATTATGTTTATTTTAAAACAAAATTATCACCACTAGTTGATTTCTGTTCTTTGGCTTGTCAGGCTGTTTTAACTCTAACTAAAAACTAATACTAAAAAGCTAAAAGTCAAGAGCCCAACTAATGCTAACACTGACCATTATAATAGTGACTTACAAAATTTTGATTTCTCCTTTTAGTGATTCTGCTTATTAACATCAGGTGTCTTCAGTAGTTGTCAATCATCACTCAATCACTTAATTACCTCATTAACTTTAACACTGCTTCAGAGTTCATTTTAACACTCTTGAGTAAGGACTCAAATAAACTCCTGGGAGAGTTCATTTAACACTGGGCTTTTTGTTGTGTAAACTTTACCTACTTTTTTTTTTTTTTTAACTTTGTCATAGCTGTTAAATTAAGGTATTCTTTACTCAAATATATAGGATAGAATCTACCCAAACAAACTGAGTGCAAATTGTTACATAATTGTTACCTAATTTTATTGAGTAGATTCTATAGGTTGTTTTTTTACAGTGTAACGTTAATTATTGGGCAAAGAGATACATAAAATGAAGCGGAAAAGTAAATATATAACAATAGTTGCAATGTATACAAAAGTTAAATACAAACATAAAAAACCATCAGTGAATGGGTTTAAAAGACAGACTGGATGATGAGTTTTCTTATAGCTCTACATTATTTTAAGTTATTATATAGGCTATTCCTTCAACAAATTATTTTGATAACAAATTATTCAAATTTCATGCTGTCATGGAGACGAGCACAATGATAGTTATAATCTATCTATCACATCTTTGTTATTCTACATTCAAAATAAATTGTTAATATTGTAACAATTCTAGGGGTTGAGTTAATATGTTGAGTTAACGAGTTATATGTCTCTTGGCACAAGCCTAAACTGAATATGTCTGGCACCACACCGTTCAGCAGGTTTAAGAAATGAGACATGCAAAATTATTCATGGCAAAACTATATGCAAGTAGATGAATTTTGTGTTTTAAACAAGTTCATAATGATCACAGTTGATGGCTTAATTTAGGGGCTATATGTGTGCTACCTTTTAGTAGAGCCTGTCCGATTTACAACACGTGAATTCATCCATTTCTTGAAAGACATGAAAGTGAGTGGCTGGTAAACAGTAAGAATAGAGTGAACTTTATATGTAGGCTACATACAAGTGTTTGACATGAAAAAAAAAAAAATCAAATTATGTTTGAAAGGTTTAGTCTATTATTAGGCTGCCGCTGCTGTTTCAATGTACATTGGTTTCTTCTATTATTATTATAAGTGGTTTATAGTGATTATGTGTAATTTAAATGTCTAAAACATTAAATATCCTAAACATTATGTGGATAAAAACAAAACAAGCGCTCACTTAGCGAGTCCCTCCCTGGCTCAGTGTCAAAAGCTGCATAAATTATACCAGTGTGATCATATGCTTCAGTAACTATATTGATCAGATTTTTTTTTTTTTACATAAAGACTTAAATACATAAAGACTTGCCGAGTCACAGGGTTCAAGTCTAAGTCAAATCTCGAGTCATTCCTGTCAAAGTATAAGTCAAGTCGCGAGTCTTCTTTGATTATGTAAACTCAAGTCACACGTCATCAAATTTGGGACTCAAATCCGAGTCCAGTCTCAAGACTCGAGTCCACAACTCTGGCATATCCTATTCAATAGTGTTACTCACGTAAATTGTATCCATTGATGGTGCAGAACATGCTAAAAGCTTGAATGAGCCAACAGCCGTGCTTCTGTAGACCCTCCAGATAAACACAGGAGCCAAGCTGATCACACACACAAACACAGTAAGTAATTATACTTAAGAGAAACACTGCATTTAACACTGTAAATTCAGCTGCTCATAACCACAAGGGTCACTGTAAATGATCTTAATATTTGAATACTTATTAAACAATTAAATGGGTGAGAAGGGAGTGCAGATTGCTACATGAGAACTGAACTGCCTTTTTGTGCGTTGCTCACAAAAGTCAGTGCTATTTGTTTACCACTCTTTATTAAGCTAAATTTTATCTAGAATATGTTTGTCTGTATTCTCAAAGATTGTCAAATGATGGAGAAGAGAGTTAAAACCAGTTATATCACCTGATGTGTGATATGTAGTAATATGCACTTTCACACGGCACCATTGCTTCTTGACTAATGCAGTTAGTTTATGTATATGGTCCTTTATGTTATTTTTGACCTGTATAGAAACTGCATTTAAAGTGTAAAAATGCCAGTATTCCCTGGGTGATATTTGCTGAGTATGGTTATGGTTTTTGGCCTCCCTTAGTCACAGTAACATAGTGTAGGGTGTGGCAAAAGACTCAATGGTGTGCTTACTGAGAGCATGTTCTTGAGGCTGATGACCACACAGGTGTAAGCTATGAGACAGTCCCACAGTCTGAGCACATACTGCACAGGCTGAAGCAGTAATGTGCCTCCAAACAGCATGAAATAGAAACAGGCCACCAGATAACCCAGACAAAAGATATTAATTCTTGTGGTTCCAGTAATAAAGATGAGACATAACACCAGCCAAAAAAAGTAACTGAACACAAACAGCTTCACCATGTCCAGATATGATCTGAAAGCACACACAAAAGCATAACATATCACAACATTCTACATATATCTGCATATATACATAAATGACACGCTGATCATTTTTGCACTTTGCACAAACTGTGAAGGGTATTTGGACATTTCCAGCCATCTATGTTTTCTCTGTTATATGGTATCTTCTGAAATAGTACAGAATCTCTGGATTCAAAATGTTAATAGTGTTAAATGTTAAAATATTGTGTAATTTATTTATTAATTTATTTATTTGTTCATTTATTTGCTGAAAATGTACACTACATTAAACATTCACATACCGGCAATGAAGAAAGTTGTTGACAGGAGTGTACTGGTTGAGGGTTTGTGGATCCAGATTTCGACTGATCTCCACATTCTCTCCTGCCAGAAGTCTCACACAAGCCTGATTTTCATCCTCAAAGACTTGCCACTGGAGAGACGCTACCAACAACAGCAGGCAGTCATCTGATTAAAATGAAATTAGAAAAAATAAGAGTAATACATTTTTTTTTCTTAGTAAATATGCTGATTCAGTGTGGTGTGAGAGAGTAAGTCACAGAGAATGAAGTTGGCACTGGGACTCATGGCGTGGTCTGGTAGATACAGCCACTTTATCAGATTAGAGCTCCAAGCCGCAGATGACTTCCTCCAGGGATAATCTAGCAGAGAGTGAAACGGTTGCATTAGATACACTTTTCTTATATTGTGATTTATTAACATTACTTGATGATTCCAGAATGATCTAAGGGCATATGGATCCAGGACTTAAAATGCCATGTGAGCACAGGGTGACAAAATCCCAAGTCCATCAAACAGCAGATCTAGAGGCAGATGCAAAAGTTGCAAAACATTCATGAAGAAGAGAGTTCTATGAAGCTACAGACTTGGCCACAGCAGAAGTAAAGAGGAGATTTGATCAAGATGGTATGAAAACACCATCTTTCTTATTAAGGCAGCCAACAAAAAACAAATAGAGGATATAGATTATCTGCACCTTCCCTTGCACTTTAATAAGCCCAACTTGAAGATCCAGCTGAAAATGATGGGAGACCCCTACAGTGATTCTAGGTCTGTTTGTATGAGCTGCTTTCAATGTGCTGTTGCTCTGCAGCCTGCAGTTGTGTTTAGAGATTGCATGTGGATGATTTGCCCATGTTGTATTATAGATTACAATTACATTACATTACAATGTTGTATTAATGATGCAATTGTGTTTTGGAGATTGTGCTTTAGCTACAGGTATATATATATTGTGTGCTTATTTGTTTGTCTTTTAAGCTGTATTGTATAATTACACTGGGTCTCTAACTAATGACAGTTTTGTAGAATAGTAAATTAACACATCCATCTTTACGGATACAACAGAGTGTAATGATAAGCTAAGAATCCTTTATGTCTGTAGACAACATTAAGAATTAAAAACCATATCTACAATCATTGCAAAGAGAAAGCAGAGGGAAAGAGACTATGTGTCCCTCAATGGCAACTAATCTTGCTTTGTAGTTTTTCAACATTTAATTTAAGCATCTATGCTATACACTACGGATGTCCTGGTGAGGAAAGTTTCCCACTGATTAATAAACTTGTGACAATACCAGTGCTACTGATAAAACTGCCTACTGATCCTCAGGATCTGTAGTGTTTAATTTGGATCTTTAATGTTAGATCTTTCCTTTTCTTTAAACAACATAAATACTTAAAGTTGATTAAAATTTACCCTTAAAAATCTTTAAAAAAAAAAACTCTTACAAAAAAATTTATTGTTTAACGGAAACACAACAATAAAAACTTACTTATCCTTAAAGAAATGCAACTTTTATTCACAAAAGTTCTCTTGCATCCTAGACCTTTGCCACTGTACTGGACTCTATTTCCCACCCTATGCCCAGGAACTAATTGCATGCACACCTGTTTCGCATTAGGAGGACTATTTAAGCAGCGAACAAATACACTCAAATGGCTTAGTCTTGCTTAGCTATAAGCGGACACTACTGAGTGTTTTCCCTGTGTTTTCGTAGCCTTGTTTTTGCCTAGCCTATCCTTGCCTTGCCTTGCCTGTGTTATGGACCTTGGACAGTTTCATTGTTTTTGTGATTGTTTGCTGCCTACCCTGACCATTGCCTGTTTTTTGGATTACTTTTGTCTCGCCTGTTATTGGCCGGTGTTTGACCCTGCCTGTCTTGACCACAATCCTTTCTAATAACCTCATTTGGATCTACAACCAGCTGTCACCCCCATCTGTTACACTCCGCCATCATCCTGTCAGTTATTGTGCCTCACTTTTATAATGTGACTTCTGCAGCTCTGTGCTGCTTTTCTTGTTGCTTTTGTCCTCTATGGAGGAGACATGCCTCATTTTAATTGTAGTGTCTATTGTCCAACTGAACAAAAATGATTTAATTTTTATAAAAATGCAAAACAATGGTGGGGGTGGTGAACAAGTAATGTAATCTTGTCGCCGAACACTGTGCTAAACCAGTAACACACACTACCACACTACCAACTATAAAACTACTGTATGCATTAGAAACTCTTAACTTCAATTCTGGCAAAATTAACACATTCATTATGATGCAAAGAATAAGATAGACAGGTATTTTTGCATTGACGGTAATGAGCCAGTCAAATTGTGGAGGCACTGCCGTGACATAAATTGTGTCTTGTCTTACTGATTCTGCTTACTTAATTATTGATGTCTTACTGGTCATAACAATCAAGTTGTTTTTAAGACACCTCTAACAGCATCAATAACTGAATGACATGCATGGCATCCTAAAGGAAGTCTCTCGATGCGCAGGTGTACAAAAGCATATTTTGACGACAGTCAGGACAGCCTATCGTAATGTTTGGACAAAAAATTTGATTAGACAAACATTTTATGGTCCACGGCCGAACACGCAACCTTTCAAACTATACTTCACTGCACAGTTTAGGTGGCGTAGCCTTAGATATATGTCCCCACATTGGACACATTGTGAAGAATAAAGAAGGCAAAAAGGTAATCTTCCGAAATGAGGCAGCAATATCTTCTCAGGTGAAAGTTATTAGAACCGTATCTAGAGACAAGCTGGCCATCACACTGCTTATCAGCCAGTTTGTATCCTATTAATTGATTCGGTCTTTTCACTAATGATAGAACAGCTAATCACGATGATCTTGTCTTTGGAAAAGATGATTTAATTCGCTTCTGTCAGAAACAGTGAATCTCTTTAAAAACTAGCTTTTGTTATCACTACATTGCATATATTTCGTAAATGTTTTACGAAGTTTTATATTTCGTACAGTTTTTGGTAACACTTTACAATACTGGTGCACAAATATCCATTAATTAATGCTTAACTAATGCAGAGATAATCATGAGTTAATATATAACTCATAAATAACTAAACCATTTATTAATAATTAGTTCATCAGCAACAAATGAACATTCTATATGATTCAGAGATTAAGTAATCAATAAATTGTTAATAGTTAAATGTGTCATAATGTATTAATTCCCTAATAACTTATTTTATTAACTAATAGTGTAAATTCATGTGTTAATTACCACAATGGGTTGAAGCCACGCATTTCATCTTCTAGTTGTCTGCTTTAATTAATCATTAGCTAATGATTTGCAAAGATATTATTATGTTATTGTCAGACCCTTTGGACTGTTTTGTGTGTTTTCCCCCCGTGTATGCCCTTATTTGGTCTTCCTGTTCCGTTTTCAATTCATTACGTCACTGTTTGATTGTTCACACCTGTCTCCCCCTTGATTAGTCAGTGTATTTAAGTTTGGTTGTGTTCCACGTCTGATGGTCGGTTCTTATATTGTCTTCCTGTATTGTCCTTCAATTATAGTCTCACGCGCTGTGTTTGCTACTGGTTCCCTGCTGTTTCCTGTCCGTTCCTGTTCCTTGTGGATTATTTAATAAATTTATATGTTTTGGATCTCCTCGCTCCTCCTCATCATTCCCTGCACACGACGCCATTGTGACAGTTATGACTTTACTTGTTGAGGCACAGAACTATTAACTAATTGTTAAGTAATATGTCATTGTGGTTATGGATTTAGAATTAGTTAGTCATGTGCCTCAACAAGTAAAGTCACAACATAATGATATCTTTGCAAATCATTAGGTAATGATTAAAGCAGACAACTAGAAGTTGAAATGCATGGCTTCAACCCATGAAAATGCATGGCTTCAACTGATTGAGGCACATGACTAATTAACTAATTCTATATCCATAACCACAATAACATATTACTTAACAATTAGTTAATAGTTCTGTGCCTCAACAAGTAAAGTCACAACATAATGATACATTTGCAAATCATTAGCTAATGAGTATTTAAGGCAGACAACTGGAAGTTGAAGCACATAGCTTTGAACACTGTGGTAATTAACATATGAATCTACATCATTAGTTAATAAAATAAGTTATTAGGGAATTAATGCATTATGACCCATGTAACTAATAACAATTTACTGATTACTTAATCTATGTGTCATATAGAATTTTTATTAGTTGCTGATGTAGTAATCATTAATAAATGGTTTAGTTCTTCATTAATTATACATTAACTTGTGATTATCTGTGCATTAATTAAGCATGAATTAATGCATATTTGTGCACACGTATTGTAAAGTGTTACCCAAAATGTAATCAAAATGCACGGTTCTTGCTCTAGTCGCTGATTAACTTTTGTAGCTCGTAGCTGCATAACTGGATGTGTTAAATAAACACTGCCAAAAACTATATAGAAGTTTGGGTTCAACGATATGACGATATGACCATATATATATATATATATATATAACATTGATATAAGTGATCAACAGGGTTTAGACCAACCTATTTTGTATTTACAAAATGGGTTCAAACCTGCTTTGTTTATTTCCGCGCTGTTGAAACCAGGCACATATAAATGTCAGGAAACACGATTCCTGGCTGCATATCTATATCCATGGACCACTGGATATTTGGTAATTTGTAAGAATCGTTTTGTTTTACTCGTGTTTTTGGAGCTTCCCTATTAAATCCATTCATGCAGCAGCTCTTTTGCCACTCAGTACATTTAGATCATGTAATGTTAAATGCATTATATAAGTCACTTTGGAATAAATCACAGCATGTTTCATAACAATAATAAAAAAAAAAAAGGATATAGCAAATTATTTTGGGGACCCCATGGCACTTTGTGAACTGCTGGTCTACACAGAAGAAAGCCCTGTCTAGGCTCTGCCCCGGTATGGGTTGTGTTGAGCCATTGGTTAGTCTGGCTGTTTGATGAGAAAAAGATGAAATGTAGTTGCAACAAACACATTAAAAATCCATACAACTGCAGCAGCAGAGGACTATTATTCCGCCAAACAAAACTGAGGATGAACTGATGATGGCACATTTTGATGTTTGGATGACCAGTCAGCAGAAAAGGGAGTTTCATTCCCGGCCACTTGTAGAAATCTAATATTCAAGTTGTTGATTCATTTTTCCACCCCTGAACAAAAAACAGAAAATCAAGCAGATATTTTGGTTGTAATTAATTTAAAAAATAATAATAATAAAAAAATAAATAGAGTAAAACAAAATGAAAAGACGCTGTTTTCTCATTTTTTCTTCTTTCAATATTAAATTACAAAAAAAAAAAAAAAAAATGATACATTGATACACAGATTATTCCTGCCTTGTAAATTAGATTTTTAATAATGCCATTTACTTAATCTTCAGCAGTAAATTACGCCGAGTTGACAGATCCCCTGCCCTTTTCAAAGCACAATGCAAAACTGTGACATTTCATTACTAACGTCCTTCACTGACACACTTCAAATAGCAGCACTAAACCTGGTAACTTACTTGCTGGCAACCATTCGTTAAAAGCTTGCTAATTTTAAGTTAAAAAAATATATAAATAAATAAAATAAAATAAATATATTAGCCTCTCATTTTTAAGTTTACGGTAACACTTTAGTATAGGGAACAAATCTCACTATTAACTAGTTGCATACTCATAACATATTGGCTATTTATTAGTACTTATAAAGCACATATTCTGCATGACCATATTCTACATCCCTAATCCCACCCAGCACGTAAACTTAACTTAACAACTACCTTACTAACTACTAATAAGCAGCAAATTAGTACTTTACAGAGGCAAAAGTCATAGTTAATGGTTTGTTAATAGCGAGAATTGGACCTTAAAATAAAGTGTGACCAAGTTTACTATAAAATAACTGTATTTTTATTTAATACTCACTTTTTATTTTAAAATATAATAGTATTATTACATTTAATTATTTTATTAAAAATAAATAAATAAATAAAGTGCAATAATAATAGTATCACTTTTAATAATAATACTACTAATAATAATGCAACAATTATTATCATTATTTTATTTATATAATCTGTTATTATATAATGGGTTTAATGGGTCACAATGTGCAGTGTGAGGACAAAACCAAATCTCCAGGTACTTTTATGTGAACCAGGCTGTAAAATGCATGTTCACCCCTGACTATAGACCTATAAATAAATGTGTCCCCTTATAAGTCAGCACAATAAACAGAAAATGCACTTAACATTAGCAGTGATTACTACAACTTTGCAGCAGTAAATGCTGTGTAACTGACCAATGCAGAGTGCTGGTGGTAGGCCAATGCACAGCAGGTATTGCAGCACCATGAAACTTGCAATGAAGCAGCAGTATTTTGGCCATACTTCTCCTATAGCCTTTCTACGACGGCGTGACAGAACAGCCATAAGAGCAAACGAGTGCAGAAGTGCACAGACATCCATCCGCTGGCCAATGACATTTACTGCTACCACAAAACACACCTAAAACAGAAAAGAGAGCAAAAAATGTTGTACATTCATTTCAAAGCTGATGCTAGCTTGAAAACGTATCAGCTTCTGATTTGCATTCTCGGCAAAAGCTCAAACAATAATTATTGAATAATTATTTTGCTTTAAAAAAATAGTGGTAACACTTCATAGAGTAAACATAGCAGTGTTTTAATATTTCTAATAATTTTGTTGTGTTTTTGTCATTTTCATTTTAACAGTATTGAACAGAAACAAAAGTAATGCTGATTTGAACTACATGTTAAGAAAAAGAAAATATTTGAAAAAGAAATAAAAATGCTCAGACTTTAAAGAAAATATCATCTATTATATTAACAGTTAAGTCCTATTTTTCTTTAGAAGAATAAAGAAGATCGGTAACTGTTACTTTCTTGTTGGTGTTTTATTATTATTATGATATTATCTATTTTCAGGTTCTAGGTATAGTTTACAGGAGTTGGACTCTGTTCAGCGTGGATCATTAAGGTTTATTGCTAATTCAAAAGCCCTTACCCATCATTGTTTGCTGTACTCTCGGGCTGAATGGCCCACGTTGTAAATATGTAGATTCATACTCATATAAAATTATTCTGGGTTTGGTTTTAGTTATGCTAAAGTTATAGTTATGCTTTATTTGATTGGAATCAGTCATAAGAAAAAAAAAATGCTTCATGGAGTTAGTTTCCCTAATGAGTGTATTTGTATTTTAAATTATTTAGTTTCGGATTTACCTGATTGTTCAAATGTTTTCATGTTTAAGTGCGCTGCCTGTCTTTGGCAGGACCCTCTTGTAATATAAATTTTAAATCTCAAGACTAAGAGCTTCATTTTCTGGTTGGTTTAAGAAAGAAAGAAAGAAAGAAAGAAAGAGAAAGAAAGAGAACACCAACTTCACGCACCTCCAAACCAAACTTGTAGAAGAAATAGTTAGCAAAATATTTGAGGGAGGGTAGAATTCCATGGTCTAGATGCTGGTGTGTCACACCCTGAAATATGGTTCTACTCTGTGTTACTTTAAGGCCATTTTGAAGACGGTGATGGAGCTGGTGCCGATGGACAGTCACATCAAACACAAGGAGGCCTAAAATTAACAGGTGATTCTACTCACATGGAATCACCAACAAACAAACAAACAAAAATAATTAGATAGATAGAAAACATTATTTTCAGTGTACATACATAGACAATTCCGTTAAAGTCTAAGCACCATTTAAAATAATTTTTATTTTAAATCTGTAATCTAAATACATATTTCTGAGTGAGACAGGATATGCAAAGAAAAAATAAAACTCAAAAATTCTAACCAGTGATTCAGTTAGGGAATTGCAATCAAATCATGTCAAATTTAGATTTGACAATTAACAGCTGACGTCTCAGCTTATTCATGACATCCAATTCAGTTCAGACACACAATCTTTCATTAATTGTTTCAGCTGCATTTCTACTGCACTACTGAGAGCTGCACTCAAGATGTCACCTAAAATGTACACTTTATTTAATGGTTGAGTTCACAGTTGGACTTATTCATTATTGTCTAGCACCACTGAGTAAAAGTAAAAGTTGTTAATTAAAATACCAATTATGTTTCCCTGTTTTATGGCCAGTTTTTGTTTGTTTTGACCTTGGTTTCTGCACATGTTTTTGTTTATTTGTCCTTTACATTGTTTCACTAAATAACTGCATTTAGATCAGGGGATTCCAGTCCTTCTGGAGAGCTATCGTCCTGCAGAGTTCACCTGCTGCTGCAATCAAACACACCTGAACTGGCAAACATGCAAAAGTGTTCAGAGTTAGGCTGGAATAGACTACATGAAATATCTCCTGCTGATTTTGTACGTTTGCCCACTGACAAAGAAATGATCATTCTACAATATTAATGGTAGGTTTATTTTAACAGTGAGAGACAGAAAAAGTAAAAAAAAAAAAAAAATCTAGAATAATAAGTATTTGATCCCCTATCAATCAGCAAGATTTCTGGCTCCCAGGTGTCTTTTATACAGGTACTCTCTTAAAGGAAGTGCTCCTAATCTCAGCTTGTTACCTGTATAAAAGACACCTGTCCACAGAAGCAATCAGTCAATCAGATTACAAACTCTCTACCATGGCCAAGACCAAAGAGCTGTTTAAGGATGCCAGGGACAAGACTGTAGACCTACACAAGGCTAGAATGGGCTACAAGACCATTGTCAAGCAGCTTGGTGAGAAGGTGACAATGGTGCGATTATTCGCAAATGGAAGAAACTCAAAATAATCTCCCTCGGTCTGGGGCTCTATGCAAGATTTGACCTTGTGGAGTTTCAATGATTATGAGAACGGTGAGAAATCAGCCCAGAACTTTCCAGAACTGGAAAGTGTTGTGGTCAAATGAGACCAAAATCGAGCTCTTTGGCATCAACTCAACTTACTGTGTTTGGAGGAAGAGGAATGCTGCCCAAGACCCCGAGAACACCATCCCCACCATCAAACATTGCGCTGGAAACATTATGTTTTGGGGGTGTTTTTCTGCTAAGGGGACAGGACAACTGCACTGCATCAAAGGGACAATGGACGGGACCATGTACCGTCAAATCTTGGGTGAGAACCTCCTTCCCTCATTGAAAATGGGTTGTGGATGGGTATTCCAGCATGACAGTGACCCAGAACACATGGCCAAGGCAACAAAGGAGTGGCTCAATAAGGTCCTGGAGTGGCCTAGTCAGTCTCCAGACCTTAATCCCATAGAAAATCTGTGGAGGGAGCTGAAGGTTCGGGTTGCCAAAAGGCAGCCTGTGATTGCCAACAAGGGTTTTGCCACCAAGTACTAAGTCAAATACTTATTTCACTCATTAAAATGCAAATCAATTTATAACTTTTTTTTGAAACACGTTTTTCTGGATTTTTTAAAGTTATTCTGTCCCTCACTGTTCAAATAAACCTACCACTAAAATTATAGATTGATAATTTCTTTGTCAGTGGGCAAACGTACAAAAATCAGCAGGGGATCATATAATTTGTTCCCCCAATGTAAATGGTTTGGTCTTCAGTACCTAAGTGAGCTAATATCACATTATAGTCCATTATTAATAATAATAATAATAATAATAAAATACTTAGCAGCATACCCAGAGACAGGGTAGGATGCGATCCTCACATTTTCTCAGTCCGCCAACCCATATTGCTGGATCCACTGGTGCCAAATACAGAACTGAATTCCTCAATAGCTCTGCTCTGTTATCACCAGTGGAACTCTCATTACATGATGATAGGCCCTTTGGAAAAGTTGGAGTATTAAAGAACTTGGATACATCAATTTGGACATTTAAAAAGATCAAATGTTTTTGTGCATTATATATTGTTTAACCACTCACCTTTTGGCAACATTAGAAACTACCAATAGTGTGCCTCACTATCTATCTAATGTCAAACAACTAGCCATAAACACCTAAAATCATGTCACCAACATACTAGAACATGCTAACTACACATGAACACTTACTAAGGTTTAATATGGTTCCTTGAGTTCTAATGGGATATGAAGTAATCTAATGTGTTCTCTGAAATGGACTAATGAGGTCTGTGTGAGAATGATGTAGTCTAGTTGGATCTGAGGGGACCTGGTCACTTCATGCATTTTCTCTGATTGGATAGAAATTCAATCATGAAATAACCTTTTGCAAATGCCCTCCAAAATGCTTTGACTGATTTGACTCCCATTACTCAAACCATTTCAGGAGGTGGTCTGGGACACATTCCAGACAAAACTAGACAATTTTAAATGCATTTGGTTGTTGAAACCACATATTCCTTCTAAAATGTAACTAACTAACTAAATAAATAAATGTATGAGAACATGTTATAGACTATATGACGTTATAGTCAGATATGACTGCACTAATGCGACACACATCACCGCAGATGAGTAGCTGAGTATCTCTTCAGCAAGCCAACATGCAAAATGCTGCAAAACTGAAAGAAAGTCACAGATGCTCAACACACAAACATTTTCAAATAAAAAGTAATTCTTTACCAGTTGAGATAAGGCAAGCAAAATCTCTTAGCATTTTTAAATCTCGCCTTAAAACGAAATTCTTTAGGGTAGCTTTCACTTGAATTTTTTTATAGTAAAGTAGTAGTATTTTAGTATAGTATTTTTTTTAGCATTTTGAATGCATTTATTCTCTTCTTGCTTATTTTATAATCTTCATATGGTGTATTTTGTTGTTTTAACTCTGAGATGCACTTTGAGATGTAACATTTTAAATACCGTATAGAAAATAAAGATTATTATATGAATAAAATAGATTATTATTAGTATTATTAGTAGTAGTATTAATATTATAGTAATTACAATAACTGGGTAATAACTAGGTACTAATCCTGAATCTACCCCTAACCTAACCTTAAACATGTATTTACCTTATTACCAGTACTTTCTTAAGTAAGTACATTATATGCAAGTGCACATACTGTAAAATAAAGTACAACCAAAATTACATTTCTAAGGCTGCAGTCACATAAATAATACTTACAGCAGTGCAGTTTGAAGAATACTCAGATGGTTTGATAATTTTGAGCTGGTACATCATTTTACACACAACCATCACACAGGCCCAAACAGAAGACACATTGAAAGCCAAAGGCCGCAGTCTCAAATATGGCAGAGCATATGTCCACAACACCAAAAACAACAAATTCATCAGCGATACCTGAAATATATGAATATAAGAGTGTGTCTACCTGCAACATTGAATAGATCCTGTATGTGTAGGCTGTACACTGGTTTATGTCTTACCTCCTGCACGCATACCCAGATGATGGCTGTAGAGACAAGTTTAAAGCTGTGGAGCTCCAGTATTCTCCAGCACAGCTCCTGACCTCTCCATAACCACAGAACAGCTTGCAGGGTCAACTCATGCACCCTGTCCATCACCACCAACCACTGCTTCACTGAGGGCACTGCAATACATGCACATATTCTATCAGGATATTGAATTAAGTCAAATTTTCAAAGCATGCTGTGTGGATTCCCTTGTACAGTTTACTTAATTGAAATAAGGTGCAGCATCAAGAAGAGCATCAAAGTTGTGGGTGTCTACATGATGACTGTGGTATACAGAGATTTATTTATGTCAGTTCTATGACAAATCACCTCAAATTTGCTCATTTCATACATTTAGTTAAAAAATAGTCTATAATTGCCATCCTGTTGGTCCAATGAAGTTAACTAATAGTGTGGATTAGGTTTCCTGCATGTACTCTCTTTTCCATGTGCAAAATATTTTACTTTCAACTAGAAGCTAAAGTTAGTGAACTAAATTTGATGTTGGCTTGGCAAAGCTGGCCTCGGCAACCTTGGGGCAAAAGAGCCAGAGTACTGTGCGTCCAGCGTTCTTGAGCTGCCCTGCCTACTAGGCGTCATAGCAGCTTCAACAGAGTTGGCTAGCTGGATGCAAAATAAATCATGTCTTCTATTGTTTTCCCTGTTTGCTATTTTAAAGTCGACAAGACTTTAACTGAAGCGTTGTGGGCAACAACACAGAACGTAACTGAAACAATGCGGTTTAACTCAAGACGATCATCGGCGTCAAAGCACAAAGGCTTCTGTAGATGATCTAGTTATTCAATGGACATGTCTCTTTTCAAGTAAAATCCTTATGAGAGTCCTTATGTGAGTACTATTATATGCACAATATGAAAATAGATAACTAATATAGTGTCCCTCCTTCACTTGTACATTCAGTCTGACAACTTCAGAAATATATGGTCAATACCATTGAAATTAAGTTAAAAAAAAAAAAAGTAATGGTCTATCAGCATTTAGGAGATTACAGTTTTTGCAAGCTTACTGTATTGGGCTTTATTAAAGGTTATAAAAAAAATAAATGAATTTATATGCCTTTCTTATTTAGTCACCTAAATGAAATATTTTCAGTCTTGAACTGAGATCTTGAATGATTAGCTATCCTGTGGCTCCCCTGTGTGGACAGTATTAGCATTATGCCCTTAATCTCTGAACCACATTAAGATTAAATTGCCACTATTTTTTGCAGGGCAGGTTTCATATTTTTAAGCGTTTAGATGTAGAAAGGTAAGAATCTTACAATGACATTGCATTTGCAAACAATAGTATAACAGAGCAGGTTTTAGGTTTGTAGGTGTGTAGATGCAGAAATGGAAGAAGCCTAAAATAACACTGCATAGTTTTCATTAAATATTAATTCTTGTTAGAGCGATAAATAAATACATAAATAAATACATATAAGAAGCCAAGACAAACTAATGATTTTCTTTTTTTATGGATTAACACTGAAGACGGTTAAATGTTGAATGCGGTCACTTTAATGGTCAAATAATGATCATAATGATCCACCTCAGAATTATTTCTCAACAGTTTATGTTCACATGAGACATAAACGACTGTTTCGATTATATTCGCCAAGATATCATATATTTTCATATAATCTCGACTGTGTTTGTCCGAGAGAAGTTTTTCTTATCGAGAGAAGCGAGGATGAATGCGTTCCGTGGCGCGATATCGTCCGAGCCGCAACGCGTTGCTGTGCATTTAAACACAGAATATTTCAAAAGCAGTCATTTTACCTCTTTAATATGTTCTTCTACTATTATTGTGTTCTATCGCTGGAGTGTTTTTATTTAAAAACCTATAGAACACGTACAAATGATGTAGATCTGTGAGCACGGACGGAGGGCAGCGAGCTGCGACGCGTTCTGTAGGTAAACACAGATTATCGCAAAAGCATTTTCTTACCTCATTGATATGTTCTTCTATTATTATTGTGTTCTATCACTGGAGTTTTTTTATTTAAAAGCCGATTTTTAAACATCACTGATTGGCCATAGTGTTCACACACTCAACAGACATGACTGTGATTGGCCTCAATGATAAGCCCTTCACGCTCCTCACTGAGCGCTCACACATAAGCACAACGGGAGCGTTTTAAAGCCACGTCTGTCAGCGGATCCGTTTATATGCAGATGTACTAGGGATCTGTTTATATTCAGATGTACTAGGGACACAAAGCAAAATAGGTTAGGAATGGTTTGAGGAGCACAACATTTGAGTTGGTGTTGACTTGGCCTCCAAATTCCTTAGATCTCAATCCAATTGAGCTTTGTGGGATGTGCTGAATAACGTTTCCGATCCATGGAGGCCCCACCTAGCAACTTTCAGGACTTAAAAGATCTGCTAACATCTTGGTGCCAGATAACACCGTACACCTCCAGGGGTCTAGTGGAGTCTATGCCTCGACGGGTCAGTGCTGTTTTGGCAGTAAAGGGGGGATTAACACAATATTAGTCAATTCCGTGTGATTGGCTCTTTGCAGCATGTCACACTTCCAGGTGTACACACTCCAGAGTTAAATCACAGACTCTGGTTCAAACTCTGAGTTGACAGAGAACTTTTATATCGAGCTTTGTGAGCCTGCTGAACCTGATCTGACCTACTCTGAAATTGAATTTGTTCAGCTAGCTTCATGCAAGAGGCCATAGAAGAATGTACAACCACAAACACATAAACTCAAATCAATCTAGGACGAAGACCAGGGGGGTATTCCAGAAAGCAGGTTATGTGACATACTTGGGTACAATGCTACTGATGTGACTCTGTGACTGCTGAGATGACTGTGCGCAATGCTCTTTCATCAGATAAATTTTCATACGAAAATTTTTAAACCAAAACAGCAGAAACTCATTACATCATTTCTCCATACTTTCAGCTGTGTTGTTCAGTAATGAACACAGCTGCTTGATCACAGTCGCAGCTTGTATTTATTATTAAAAAAAATTAAAATCATGGTTGCAGTCACTGACTACGTTTTTTCGCATTATGTCGTTAATTGGGCCCAATGTTAGCCTTTTCTCTGGTTTCCATCCTTAGATTAATGGTCAGACAGAGAGGACTGACAAAGATTTGGAGCATATGTTACGATGTTTGGTTTCACAGAACCTGTCCACTTGGAGGCAGGAGCTCCTGTGCATATCTCCGTTACCAGTGTCATCTATGAACCTGTCTCCATTTGGAGAAACCAAAGTCTGGCCCAAGGCCCAGGGGTATTTTTACAGTTCACAGGTCTGTTTGTTTATTTTTGCTTGTTGTTTGTTGTTCTGTTCATGGTCTGATTCCCTGTGTTTACTTGTGTTTACTTGCTTGTGTTTAAAAAGTAATACATGGACAACTGGATCAAAAATGTCTTGTTTAAAAGAACTATGCAAGTTAGAATGGGTTCTGTATTGTCTCAGATATATCCAGGAAGTGTTAACAGTCCTATTCTGTTTAATCTAAATATTAATGAAATTGAGATAGGGAAGTCCTTATATGCCGATGATGATGATATTCCGTTTCTCTGTGGCAAAAACTCAGATGATCTGTTTTGCTAAAAGAAAAAACAATTCAATATTAAATATTGGATTGTATGGACAACAATTGGAGCAAGTGTGAGTAGTCAGATCTCTGGCAGTACGGATTGATTCAAAATTGAATTTTAGAGCTCATATCCAGAAACTTATAGACAAATGAAAAGAAGCATTAAATGTTCTGAGGTGTTTGGCAGGAGTTGACATCCATCTGGAAATTCAAAAGGTCAGTTTATTTGTGGAAAAAAAGGAGAATGTGCTGTTGGAGAAAAAAAACACAAATGCTGTTCAGTAAATAAGAGCTTTCTTGCAGAGAGCTTGTGGATCATTTGTATGGTGATCTTTAAAGCAAATTGTTCAGGTAGGAACTTGTCTTACCATCATCTTCTAATTCTATTTCATGATGTTCATCCAAGGAGGAAGATGAAATGTGATCACTATTTTTCCCATGGATCTGCCTTTCCTTCAACCTTTAATGGGGAAAAAAATAAAGACATTATACCATTATACCATTATAGCTGAAGTAATCAGAATTGTTTTGCAGTAATAGAGGGGAGGTTTTCTGAATTGCACATAAGAACAACCAAATATAATAAAGAAAAATCATGTAAAGAATCATGTCATCTTTGTCATGCACTACGTTATGTAAACTGTAGTATTCTTTTTGTCGGGGCATTCTCTGTGATTGCTATGAGGTCCACCTGGCTGTGATTAAAGAATATTCAAAGTCACTGTCTAGAGTCTATACTGCTGCACAGCATGTTACGTGAACACTAAAGATCTTAGTCCCAAGTAATAGTGTTCAAAAGGGGCGAGCGTCATCAAATTCTGCAAACATTGTCAGTAGATGTGCTAGAGTATAAATGTGTATGTGTTGCAATACAGTCATCCCTAACCATGTTCTTGGGGTACTCCCAACATTACACATTAAGCAAGTCATCTTACACTCCAGACAAACCTTATTCCACTCATCATCTTATTTGTAGAGACTCCATAACTGAATAGGTGTGTCATATCAAGGAGACAAGCAAAATGTACAGTGTTGGGGGTACACCAGAAATGTGGTTGGGAACCACTGCTCGAATAAACTCTCAACTTAAGTTTGTGTCCACCCTTCACTCACCATTTCTTCAATTTCTCTGTGTTTTTCTTCATCCTGCAGTGAGTAAAACCAAAGTCAATGTTTATTAAAGAAGTTTTCATAGTGTGTAAAATACGAAGGTGCTTTAGGGGGGAAAGTTTGGGGACCATAGGATCCAGGTAATGCAGGTTATATTAAAAAACCAGCTACCTGGTCTGCAATGAACACATACACACACACACACTGTATGCACTGAAATACCATCTGAGCTTCTACAGCACAACCCTAGACTGGAAACGCTGGTCTCTTGAAGGAATGTATATGTATATAAATATATATTAAGGAATAACTTAAAACACACATTGTATCTTGAATGAAATATTCAAGTTGAAAATCTTCACTTACAGTATACATATTGTCTAATTTGTAGAGAACAAAATTATGTGACAATGGTCAATGGAAGCCAAAATCATCAACCCACTGAGGGATTCAAAATCATGCTGGTCTTTATATATCCTTTCCAGCAGAGGTCTGGGCAATACTTATTTTCTATCTTTGGAATAGTTATACATTTTTAACTGTAGTGCTTTGTAAACAAAAAAGAAAGAAAGAAGAAGAGTACTGCCAAAGTAGTATTTTTTTTTTTCTTCTTTTTTTATAAACCATCTTTTTTAACTCTTCCTAGACCATTGATCTATGTAATGCCAAATTTTGCACGTATTATCATCTAGAGACTCTAATGACAAAAATAATTCATCAAATGGTTTACAAGATATAGTTTAATACGTGTATGGAGCCATGGCTACAAAATGTATTGCCGTATATCTTTGACGTATATCTCAAACGGTTTGACTAATTTAAACTTCACTTGAATCACTCAAGTGGTTTAACCCCCTGGGGTCTGAGGGTGTTTTGAGCCCCAGAGAATTTTCCAGGAGGAGATCAAGAAAATAAGTTTTTACCAACTCAAAATGGCCAATGGACTACAACATGACCTAATGTTGTACACTAGGGGGAACCACATCTATCAGGTTCCGGCACTCTGAATAACATATAAATAATTTTTACAGAGATAAACGTTTGTGAAAACCTTGTGCTTCATATCCTTAGGTATATTTGTTGACCCACCTTTACTTTGCATTTAAATGTACAAACTGACAGCAGAGGGAGCCCTTACCCATAAACTGACTGTTACCGCTCCCTCTGCTTCTACTATGGTTACTTCCTGTTTGGCTGCTGCGTCCCCTAGAGGGTGCTTTTGGGGAATGTCTTAGACATGACCGGTGTCTGAAGCATGGGTCTAAACACAACAGTGAACTTGGCTTTGGTATTTGGCATCACAAGAGGTGCGTCCAAGATTATAAAACTGCACCTGTAAAAAACATCATCCACTTCTTGTCTGATTGAGACATGCAGGAATTCCTGAAGCATGGCAAAGCAAGGGATGCATAACCTGAGACGTTCCCTTTCGAATGGTAACTTTACGCTGCATCCCTTAGAGAGCACTTTTGAGGAACTGAATACCCATACCACCATGCTGCGGGGATTAGTGCCTAAATAGCTGCACCAAGTCAAAGACCCTGCACCAGCAACACCATAGACTTGAGCATCTTGAGAACGGAGGCCTCCACAGGAAGCCTAACTACATTCTTGGTGAGGCCAGCAATGAAGAAAGCTTACAGAAAGCCTGAATGGCCCACAAAGTTTTGCAGAGTGGAGGCCTAAATACAATACCTCTCAAATGAGAGGCAGCCTAGCAACATTCCTTTTTACCTAACCAAAACCTAGCTGAGATCTAGGAGTGGAGGCCTCAGCATGACGACTCTCTAAAATGAAAGTAGGCCTAACTACACCCCACACTCAGGATATCTTGTAAGGAGGCTCACAGACAACCTACAACTCACAGATGCGGTCCAAGCAGAGCTCTTAATGTGCACTCACGGTCTTACAGACCCACTGCCTGTGCATGTCCATGAGACCTAAGGGTGTCCTATTCATCATTTTAGCATTCAGAAGGGTGCTCGTGAGCGACCCCTTTGCAGCCATTATGCCCTCAACTGATAGCTCTCTGTAGCAATCCACAAGTTTCCTACACTGTAAAATCAAATAGTATTCCTTACTATAGAAATACTAGTATGTTTACTTGATTTTAACCAAAATGTTGAGTTTACTACAAATTTTAAATTGTTGCTAAAATACTGGAACACATAGCTCCCATAACTAATGTAATTTAAGTGAAATTACTCAAAATGTCTAAGATGTCCTGTTAGGCATGCGTAGTCGGGGATGATTATTCCTTCGCGCCACCCCGCCCCAACCCAATGCAGATGGATTAAGGATTCAGAGTGAGACCTACTTCGGTGAATTTAAGGTAAACTCTTTTAATTTTAAACTAATTATCTGATATTTTTGTTAGCTAGTCCTAATAATTGTTAGTTTTTCTACACTTTGTTAAGTGCATGCTTTTTGTGGACTTTATCTATACTAATAGCTCATATTAACAACTTTCAGTAACACGTTTTGAACACTACTCATTATTTGAAGCTATTTCTCTTCAAACTAGTTACTTTCCGCTCGATATCTGTAAGTATCAGCTGTCTGGTTGCCTATGAAGTACTATTAATTAATTAATTTGTACAGGAGTGTATGGGTAAACTGAATTGATGATTGATCAAGATAATGTGTGACGTGAATTTTTACAAAATTTGAAATTCAGTGACAATTCTACACAACGTGTGAAATGGTGACCTCTTTTTTAATTTTGTGACTGTGACTGAATAGTTTTCGTAAAATGTAAGCATCATTTATATGCTATAAAAAGAGCTGGGTGCGACACTTTCAAACAAGGCAGCACAGAGACACGGTTGCATTCATTCTAAAGAACACGCAATCCAGTCAGATATCTGTCTGACAGTTATTAATAACTTAAGGAGGCTATATATATTCTTGTTATGCCATGTCACTTTAAAATACCAAGCATATCTTATTGTCCTGATGTAATAAAATTTACAGCTCCTTAAGTCAAACTGTTAAGAATTATTCTATTTGTTTCAGTCTTTTTGGAAGTGTCTCCCTTAATTTAAAACACAGTAAGCTCATTAGGGGAAGACAAAGTAGATAATTTGGCAAATAAACTGTAAGAGTGTTAGTTTTAAAATAATAATTCATATTGAATAAGTGTCTCACAATTAAACAAAACAAACAGAAACACTGCATCTGTTTTTTTTTCCATTGACATTTGATTGATGGAATAACTTGTTTTTTTCTTGCTGCTATGCAGTGGAAATGTAAGTTTGGCATTTACACATCAGAAAAGAGGGCACAACTTCTTAAGCACAACTTCTTTCCACAACCACGAGGATAAGCCATGGAACATATTCACAAGTTGTTCCATATTCACAAGTTGTTCCAATACAATGTCTCCATACTGAGTGTCCGTGTACTTTTAAGTCATTTAATGCATTAAAAGTACATTTATCAGAAATCCATTCCCAACAAAGAACTGCAGAATCAAGTAGTTCTGGTCATGCTGTAGTTTGTTACAAGTGCCATTTTTGTGATTTAACATAGCCATGTAGCATGTCAGATTATTTTGCCCATTTGCGTACTCATTTGAGGAATATGTCAATGTCCTTTCAAAGACTGTTCATTTGAGACAAACATTTACTCCACGTTTAATGCACATAAAAGTAAGGCACACCAGCACCACTGCCATGAACATTTTAAATTGGGGATCATGTTAAGCACTCAACCTGGTCTTACAGAAGAAGATACAGCTCATCCGCTTGTTGACAGCTCTGGCAGTGAAGATGAATGTAATATAGCAGAGGAACAAGGAAATTTGGATGACACAAAACAAAAATTGGAACAATTGAAAAGCACTATGGAGAGGTAGACAGCACAGTTGTAAAAGAGCTTGTCAGGGCAGTTACTGACAGCAATGTGCTGTTACACTGTACAAATGAAGGAGGTCCTCTTTCCACAACCAAGAGGAGAGCATCATACTTCGTAATGGAATGTCCAGCTGTTCTTTCTGTTGAGTACAAAATAGATGGATGAGCAACGTTATGTCTATATCCCAATTATTCAAATGTTGCAGAAATTGCTAAATAAACAGGAAGTTCTTGATGAGGTGATGGCTTCAGGTGAGACATCAAGGGGATACAGCAGTTACAAGGATGGTACACATTATAGGAATAATTCTTTTTTTTGCAGATGACTGTAGAATATCCCTTAATCTCTACATAGATGACTTTGAAGTGGTGATTCCACTTGGAACATCACGAAAAAAAAAAAAACACAAAATGTGTGCCATCTACTGGGTTCTTGTGAACCTACCATTCAGCTAGCTCTTCTGTGTAAAACAAATTTAGTTAAGCAACACGGCTATGCAAAAATATTCTACCCAGTAATTGAAGACTTGGAATGTCTTGAAGAGCAGGGAGTATATATTGAGCAGTTAGGATCATGTGTAAGGGATCTGTTCTGCATGTTCTGGCAGATAATCTGGGTGCCCATTCGTTGGTAGGCTTTCAGGAGAGCTTTAGAATGAATCTCCCATGTAGATTTTGCATGACCACAAGGGAGTCAAGGAAGTTAGGTCAGGCACCTTTGAAATGAGGACAAAAGAAAAACATCAACAGCATCTTCAAGATGTTCTGCAGGATATTACTTTGGTGGCACAGTATGGCATGAAGAGTAGCTGTCCATTAAGTGACAATTTGAAACACTTCAACACAATTGATGGTTTCCCCCAGACCTGTTGCATGATCTCTTGGAGGGTGTTGTTCCTGCAGAGATGGCATTATGTTTGCAGGATTTAATTGGCAACCGTTACTTTTCCCTGGATACCTTAAATGGTGCCATCAAACAATTCCAATACAAATTTTCAGACAGGACTGACCAGCCACAGAAAATTCCAAAATCGTACACAAGCAAACAAACAATAGGGGGAAACGGCCATGAAAATCGGGCCCTCTTGAGGCTACTCCCACTCTTGATTGGCCATGAAGTGAGAGAGAATGACCATAACTGGGAAATTCTAATGTTGTTGAAAGATATAGTCGAATTGGCTTTGTCTAGCTACTTTTCTGATGACACTGTGGAGTTCTTGAACTGGAAGATCTCGGACCACAGAGCTTTGCTTCAACAGGTGTTTCCAAACTTTGTCCTACGTCCCAAACATCACTATTTAGAACATTATCCTCAACTGATCAGAACGTATGGGCCATTGAGGAAGCTATGGACAATCAGGCTTGAGGGGAAGCATGAGTTTTTCGAAAAAGTGATCCGTTATGCACACAACTTCAAAAATGACAATTGCCTTCACATGGATGCCAGTTCTATTTTCAAGCCAAGAGTACAAATGTACAGGGTTTGTAGTTCACTTATCACAGCCTCTCCTGAAAAATGTTCAGGATTATCTAAAGCTGCAGAGTCCTAATTGTTGCACTGTGCTAGTTTAATCCAGTGTTTACATTAATGGGATTAAGTACTGCCCAGACATGGTGGTTTCAGTTGGATCTTGTTCAGGTTTGCCAGAATACATGCGGATTGAGAGAATCTTGACAATCAACACTGACATTATGGTCCTCTGCAAACCTCAGACTGCATGGTACACTGAGCATTTACGCTCTTATGAATTGTGCAGTTTACATTCACTGCAAGTTGTCCTGCCTTCTGAGCTAAATAACCCCTTCCCTTTGGCTGCTTATAATGTCCGAGGCTGGTGTTATGTCACATTGAAATATTTCATCTGCTGTTAAATGACATCGAATTGTATTATTTCTTGTCATTTTTACTTCTGCTCTTTTCTCTGTTTCAGAATTTCACTTAGCCATGTCGATGATACTTTGCGTTTTTGTGCACAATACTGACATCCGAAAGTAATCATTCCTGAAAAACCAGCTGATGCTGATGCTTTGAAACAAGTGCTGCAAGAGAAGCTGCAGCTCACATACATCTTCAATGTCCATTATGAAGACCCTTACTTTAGTAATGCGCTATGTAACATTAATGATTTGCCAGAGAGGGCAACACTGAAAATAATTCCTCTATACAAATTTCCCTCCTCAAGTCAAGCTGACAATGTACTTCTCTCTGGATCTGATATATCAGAGCAGTTGTCTGCTGAACAACAATTTGAATGGCCAGAGGATTTTGAAATACCCAAATTCTCAGTTCATGTTGAGTACCGCCTCCGTCAGGGAAACCTTGCTTTCATGAAAAACGGCACAACTCTGTTGTTGGAATGTTGGAAGAGACATAAAGCGTGGCATACTGGAAGCACTTGTGGGGACCATATACACCTATAAGTCATATCCCAGGGATGAAGATTTTGAAGAAGTTGAAACAGCTTACAAGTTGCGTAAATCCGGCTGTAGTGATGTTGCTGCTGCCGGAAAGAGAGGTGCAACAATGGCAGGTGCAAAGTCAGCCATCAAAAAACCCAGACGGTTTGAATTAAATTTCTTGCCAAACTTTCCGAACGGGGAAGATGACGAAAGCCAAGAGAGTATAAGAAAAGAACTAGTAGAAGAATGTAAAAATAGGCCCCCAAACATGAGCTTGATTGGGAAGAAGATGAATAGTCCACTCTGAACCTCCTGTCTATGAGATCTTGGAAAAGTGGCCAGCACTTTTCATTGAGAGCCAGGTTTGTTTCCTTTCTTATTAAATACCTGTTTTTTGTTTGTTTGTTTTGTTTTGTTTTCTTGTTCTTTATGAATTGTGTGCTTGAATGTTAACAACTTCATGTTTGTGCTTAGATCTTAGCAGAATTCAACCGCATCTCAGGAAACAATCAGAGATCTGAGTTCTATGCTGCATTGGACACACATTCTGCTCGCTTGATTGACGTTTTCCGGAAAAAAAGGAAGAAAGCAGGGAAGAAAACTTAATGAAATTTTGCAAAAGCTGATTCAACAGTATTTTTTTATGATGTCATCTTTGAATCATGATTTGCATATAATTGTTATCTTTGACCTATAACTTGTCTACTTGTCTCCCCTTTTTCATAGTCATCCAATTACACATGTTCGCACTGCAGTGCTTCAGGGTCTTCCATTTCTTCTGGGGGATGACTTAGAGGAGTTTCTCATGATGTGCTTTGTAAGTAATGCTATTGGTGTAAAGGAGAAGTTCACTTCCAGAACAAAACATTACAGATAATTTACTCCCCCCTTGTCATCCAAGATGTTCATGTCTGTCTTTCTTTCTTCAGTCATAAGGACTCTCTAAAACTAGGGGAGCCTTAACTATATTCCACACTCAAGACCAGTGTTGTGCAAGTTACTTCCACAATGTAATACATTATATATTACTAATTCCTGTCTTTTAAAAGTAATTAGTTACATTACAATATTACTGTCTCTGAATTGCGTTACATACTTTTAAGTTACTTTTGAGTTACTTTCACCAAAATATCCACAGAAGTATGACTAGGCATTATAAAATACCAAAATGTAGTTTATTGCTGCTTATTATACATCCAGTGGAGGGTAATGAGGTAGGTCAATATAGCATAAAATTATAAAATCATATTTAGATAGGCTACCGGTATGTAGGTCTACATTAACGTTACTTGTAAACACAGAAAAGGACAAAATTATTACATTCATAAATAACGCCAGTAATGAAAGCGAACTGTTAAAATGTACGATCAATAAACACAATACTTAGCCGCTAGACTATTTTGAACAGTTTTCGGAACAAAACAAGAATGAACACGCCAAAACGAATTAGGCTAATTTAAAGCGAAACTGAAAGCAAACGCAGCCTACCTCTCTCATTCGGCATGAATCCAATTAAATGTGTCCATATTCGCGATGTATTTGAATGCTAAACTATTATTTATTAGTAAAGCAGGCTTCGTACCTAACGCGAGTAAAAACATCCTCACAATAGCAAATATGTTTGGCCCGAGCTCAGGCTGAACGGCACGGATTGTACTACGCAGTAAGCACTATTTTAATTAATCAGTGTATATGTTTGGTTGACTATTTTATTCTGATAATGATCATTCTGCAACGTTTGCAATGCTGTGTGTGTGTGCCGGTGCGTAAGGCTCCGGCGCCGGCGCGATCGAACAGCGGAAACAAGCAACAGCAAAAAATACTCAGTCATTTTTGGTCATACAGATCATTCGAAAATGCAGTGTGTTTACTTTTATTTCTGTCATAACGTTTTTTTTTTCTTTCCGTGAACTTTCGTAGAGCGCCGTGCCACACAAACATGAACCAAACTCAGCAGCACTCAGCAGTATTTTCCTTTCGTTTTGTTAATCTGTTAATTAGGCTATTTAAGTTAAATATATTTCGCGTATTCATTCATTTGATATATAGATTATGATTTGATAGAAACAGATTTTGTTATTTTTAGTTTAACTTAATTTTTGTTGCTTGCCCACGCTCGTCCGCAGCATTCTTTTTCTTCTCCGACCCCAAAGCTCTCGCTTGCTCTCGCGCTCGCTCGCTCGCTCTCGCTCTCGCTCTCGCTCTCTCTCTCTCTCTTTCCGTGTTAGTGGCACCAGTCCAGGGGTTTCCAGGAGTTATTCGTGCTATTTCTCCTTGTTGAGAGTTTGGTGTCGCACATAGATTACACCTGATTATGCATACTTATTCTTTTCTCTGATTAAATGAAAAAAACGTGAGTGTGTCCATCTCACACATGTAGAATCAGTCTCGGCAGTCATCTTAACCATCGAATTCCAGCAACAGGAAATAGACAAACTATTTTTTTCTCTGGTGCTGTTTTGCGGTGTTGGTAAATTCACTACTTAATTTTTGAGTTAAAATATGTTGTTGTAACTTGCGTTACTCAGATTGTAACGAGTAATATTATTACCCAAATTTGATTAGTAATGCGTTATATTACTGCGTTACAGCAAAAAGTAATACTGTAATATTATTACTTTTGTAATGCGTTACTCCCAGCACTGCTCAGGACATTATGTAAAAAGACTTACATAGAGCCTACAACTCATAGACGCTGTCCTAGCGGAGCTCTGGCGAACAGAGGCTTTAACAAATAACTCTGTAGTGAAAGGAGGCCTAATGATGTTTGCAGTAAATGGCCGAGCTCTAGGCGCAGAGGCCTCAGCATAACGACTCTCTAAAATGAGAGGAGGCCTAACCACGCTCCACGCTCAGGACATCTTGTTAGGAGGCTCCCATAGAGCCTACAACTCACATACACTATCCTAGCAGAGCTCTGGCAAGCGAAGGCATCAATAGATAACAGTCTGTAGGAGAGTTATCTATTGGAGAGCCTGACGACGCCCGCAGTAAATGGCAGAGCTCTAGGAGCGGAGCTACAATCCCTCTGCTAGATTAATATAGACATCTAAAATTCTTAAAGCCAGGTGACTGCACATCAGTTAATTCCTCAGAATTAAATGCAGCCAAACAATCAAACAAGTGAAACCAAGTCTGGATGTTAAGCTGAATATACAAAGCTCCACTGAGAAATCCTTTCAATGCGTGCATTATACTCCCTCAGATTTTTTAATGTCAATTTGATGTCTTTTCAACATCTATTACCCAGTGGGTCGTACTTGGAAATGGAAATGGAAATCAAATACTCACATATCAAAAATCCCCTTCAGTGTTTCCTTCAGGTCTTCTTCTCTGAAATTATATCATACAATTTTATATAATGCTGTTCAAAGAATAACATTAAAAGAACTGTACTGCACTGGCACTGAATGGTTCCCCTACTGGGTAGTTTGTTTAGAATTCAAATAAAAATGCCATTATTGCTGCATTGCTGCATGTCTGATCCACTTTTAAATTACTTGACTAGTCACTCCCGAAGATTTACCAAACAACATTTGTATGCTGCCATTAATGTTCATAATCAATGGTTTAGTATTTTGATTCAGCATCATATTAATCAGGAGCCATCTGCAGGCTTTCTCTGTTGATTTTAAATTAAATTAAAGTGTTTTTTTGTTGTTGTTTTTTGTTTTTTTCCCAAATTACAATAAGTTATACGAAATTACAAAATTAAACCCACTCATCTCAATGAACACAAAATTACAACCTATCGGCTTGTTAAAGGAAATTCCAGTGCCTGAAAAAGCTGAACTGGATAAGGGAATCATCTTAAATGTGCAACACTTCTCTCAGAAGTGAATCTCAGAAAATGCAACACTTCTCTCAGAAAATTGTTCCAGTTGCAAATGTTTTGGTATTCACATGCTTACTGTTTTTGTTTGCACTGCAACAACACACAAAAAAAGAGAAGAAAAGTCAAACTTGACAAAATGTCACACAGAACTCAAAAATGGACTGGACAAAATTATTGGCACCTCGTCAAAATTCGCCATCTGTATGAAAAGGGACACTATGGTAGGAGACCCAGGAGGACACTGCTGACACAAAGGCATAAAAAAGCAAGACTGGAGTTTGCCAAAACCACAATCCTTCTGGGAGAAAGTACTGTGGCCAGATGAGACAAAAAAAGAGCTTTTTAGTAAAGGACATCATGGCACTGTTCACAGAAAAAGAAATGAGGCCTTCAAAGAAAAAAAAACACAGTCCCTACAGTCAAACATGGTGGAGATTCAAAGATGTTTTGGGGTTTCTTTGCTGCTTCTGGCACTGGATGCCTTGACTGTGTGAACGGTATCATGAAATCTGATGATTACCAAAGAATTCTGGGGAGCAACATA
>JAHKKF010509533.1:252-16918 GCA_019740295.1 Labeo calbasu
ATAGATAGATAGATAGATAGATAGATAGATAGATAGATAGATAGATAGATAGTCTGTTTGTATTACAGTAATCAATCACTGTTTGCAAGAAGGGCTCTAAACATAGGTGAGAACTTAACCTCAGATATATCTGCATGTCATGAAATGTGACACAGATCTGTAAGGACTGTGGTGTGGCTAAAGTCCCAATGACAGTGAATAGGAATGGGAGAGAGAGGCCGAAACAAACAGAGAGAGAGAGGAACACACGGTGGAATCTCAGTCTGGCTCCCATGACGAGCAACATAACCAAAACATCTCACTTAGATTATGACAGTCCTCAGGGACAGCAGCCCATCTTACCAACAACGACACAGGCCATAATTAGAGCGGTTTTGAACTGTGCATAAGTGTGGTTGTTTTGAAACTCCTGAGACTTGAGCTCTTTCGGAAAATAAGGATGTTAAACCACAGATATTTTGCTGAGTATAATGAATACTAATTATCTGTTTTAAACAAAAATGTATTTTGCAATTATTATTATTCTTCATAGATGGAATCCATATCATTGCTAACTATAAGCAACGACGCCTGACGTTCTCTCAAATGCTTTTCATGTGGAAATGGGGCCTTCATTATATGCAGTGCTTTTTCCTTAATCTCATTCACATTGCTAATCGTTTTCTGTTCATTGTTAACCTTGAAGTGCATGAGCACTGAGAGCACACTTTGACATGTCTGGATGTGCTGGAGCATGTGTATGTTTCCATGTGTTGTTGTGGCTGTGTGTGTGTGTGTGTGTATGGTCTAGGGGAGAGCTCTTAGCAAACTGACATTCCAACTATTGTGTCCCCGCATTCCTCAGCCTACCCCATTCATGCTGTGTGACCAAAGCTGGGAAAGCCAGTGGCCAATGAGAACCTGCGGAGGGGTTCTGGGGTTCGTTGATTGTGGATATGAGAGAGTGGACCGGTGTTACACTCAATAGAAAACAAAAGGTGAGAGCTCTTTTCCCAGAATACTTAGTAACGGACGGATCCAGAGCTCTGAGAAGTTACTGTGTGAAAAGATGTGAGGTTAGGATTATACAAATCTGTTTCGTATTCCTGTCGATTCATCAGTTCCTGTCTGATTACATTTAAAACTCTTTATATTAAACATTTTGCATGATCTGAAATATAATATCATTTTGTTAGTACATTTTTAAAATACATTTAAATCAGCGTTTTTAACATTCTAAGTAAACCACAAAAAATCACATTTTTAAAAAAAGAATGAACCTAAATTTAAAATTTGAAAATATAGATGTGATGAAATCACTAAATTATTATTTTTATATGATATTCTTTTAACTGATTACTGCATTTATGAAATAATACACACTACCAGTCAAAAGTTTTTGAACAGTAAGATTTTTAATGTTTTTAAACCAAGCCTGCATTTATTTGATACAAAGTACAGCAAAAACAGTAAAAATGTGAAATATTTTTGCAATTAAAAAAAACTGTTTTCTATTTGAATATATTTTAAAATGTAATTTATTCCTGTGATTTAAAGCTACATTTTTTAGCATCATTACTCCAGTCACATGATCCTTCAGAAATCATTCTAATATTCTGATTTGCTGCTCAAAAAATGTTTATTATTATTATTATTATTATTATTATGTTGAAAACAGCTGAGTAGAATTGTTTCAGGTTTCTTTGATGAAGTTCAGAAGAACAGGATTTATCTAAAATAGAATTTTTTAGTAACATTATAAATGTTTTATCATTACGTTTGATCATTTTGAATCATCCTTGCTAAATAAAAGTATTCATTTCTATAATATATAATATATTTATAATAATAATTATTATTATTATTGAATCATACAGCAAATCAGTATATTATAATGATTTCTGAAGGATCATGTGACACTGAACACTGAAGTAATGATGCTGAAAATTTAGCTTTAATTAGAGGAATAAATTACATTTTAAAATATATTCAAATAGAAAGCAGTTATTTTAAATAATAAAAATATTTCACAATATCACAGCTTTTGCTATATTTTGGATCAAATAAATGCAGGCTTGGTGAGCAGAAGAGACTTATATAAAAACATTAAAAAATCAAAAACTTTTGGCTGGTGGTGTATTTTTAAATGATTTACTTTTAATTAACTTACATAATTACATATTTAAAAAAAAAGTTTTTTCCTAACCATTATCATGGTTGTCATCATGTTTGTATTTTTTTTCTGACATACAAATATAAAAGGAGAAATAACTCAATTTTAAAGTAGTAGTGTAATAGATAAATAAATAATTAAATCTTAATCAGATTAAAAGGAAATATAATGCTTAAATGAATATTAATTATCTGTTTTAAATAACAAATTAAATAATCTGTTTCGATCTGGATCTGGCTTTCCATTTTACAAACCTAAATTGATTGCGCACAATAAAATTGTGATAAATTGTTCAAGAAGTGTGTTGCTCTAGCTTGTTCCATTTTTTGAGCACATTATCATAGTGGCCCATTAGTACGGGGATGATTTTCACCCACAGAATCACAAAAACAGCAATAAACTAGTAACAATTTCTGTAGAACACAATTAGCCTGACTAACTGTGCCACCCTAAACAAAGCAGACCAGTTGGTCCTAAAAATGGGGGATCCCTGTATAGCCACTTTATTACCCTAAGAAAACATTCAACCTGCGCATTTCAATGGGCCTGTTTGCCCATTCTTACTCATCCATTAACATTCAGAGTGTAACCAACAGCCCTGCTCAGCCTCTCTCGCCTGATAACCGGCCTCCCTTCACTGCTTCAGGAGAGAAAAGACCAACAGGATCTAAATTTGCGAAAAACACGAGTGTGAAAATAAGAGCATAACGGCCTTGAAGTCAGATTAGGTTAGTAACGAGATAAAGTCTGTTAAACACACCAGGGGAATCGTTGTGTGTGTGTGTGTGTGTTTTGGTTGGGTGGGGAGGGGTGACAGAATATAAACACAGACTAAATAAGGTTTAATTTGCAACTGCAGGCGTGAGGCACCACAGGTGTGTCTGACAGCTTTAGTCAGCTGAGAGGAGATGAGTAGAGTTGATTATACGCTATTCATTTGCCTTCACTTTCTGTAATTAGGTCAACATGCATTTTTTTGATACTACTGAGACACTGGATATCGAAAAAGACACCCCTCGACTGGTCGGAATGAGAATTGCATACAGATACGCACTAGTACACTACCATTCAAAAGTTTTTGAACAGTAAGATTTTTTATGTTTTTTATGAAGTCTCTTCTGCTCACCAAGCCTGCATTTATTTGATCCAAAATACAACAAAATGTGAAATATTTTTACTATTTAATATAATTGCTTTTTTATTTGAATATATTTTAAAATGTAATTTATTCCTGTGATTTCAAAGCTGAATTTTTAGGACTGGTCTGCTTTGTTTAGAGTGGCACAGACAGACTAATTGTGTTCTACAGAAATTGTTACTAGTTTATTGCTGTTTTTGTGATTCTGTGGGTGAAAATCATCTCTGTACTAATGGGCCACTATGACAATGTACTCTAAAGTGGAACAAGCTAGAGCAACACACTTCCTGAACAATTTATCACAATTTCATTGTGCATAATCAGGTTTGTACTACTTAATCTGTGTGCATTCAGAATCCATTAAAATTTCTGCATCTGTTTCGAAAATCAGAAAATCAGACCGAAACAGATGCATCAATATTAATTTAACCATAATATTTATTTTTAGGCTGATTAAGAATTATTGATTTATTATCTAGTACACTACTAAATTAAAATATAGTTATTTAATTTGTTATATTTGTATGTCAGGAAATACAACCAATAGACAATGGTTGGTAAAAGGCATTTTTTAAAAAGTAAAATCATTTAAAAATATACAGTATTTATTTAGTGATTTAATCACATTTAGTAAGTGTAATTCATTAAAATGTATGTTGTTTCAGAAATAAAATGCAGTTATAATCATATTTAGTAAATTAATCACATATTGTAAACTAAAATACTGAAATGTACACTGCCAGTCAAAAGTTTTTGAACAGTAAGATTTTGTTTTTTAATTGTTTTTTAAAGAAACATCTGCTCACCAAGCCTGCATGTATTTGAAGTACAGCAAAAGCAGTAAAATTTTGAAATATTTTTACTATTTAAAATAACTGCTTTCTATTTGAATATATTTTAAAATGTAATTTATTCCTGTGATCAAAGCTACATTTTCATCATCATTACGCCAGTATTCAGTGTCACATGATCCTTCAGAAATCATTATAATATGCTGATTTGCTGTTCAAGAAACATTTTTATTATTATTATCAATATTTAAAACAGTTGAGTACATTTTTTTAGGATTCTTTGATGAATAGAAAAATCCTAAAATCAGCATTTATCTGAAATAAAACGCTTTTGTAACATTATACACTATACCGTTTGAAAGCTTGGAGTCAGTGTAATTTTTTTTTAGTTGATCATAGTGATGATAAAAACATATAAAAAGTTTCTATTTCATATGAATGCTGTTCTTCTGAACTTTCTATTCATCAAAGAAACCTGAAAAAAATTCTACTCAGCTGTTTTCAACATAATAATAATAATAAATGTTTTTTGAGCAGCAAATCTGAATATTAGAACGATTTCCGAAAGATCATATGACTGGAGTAATGATGCTAAAAATTCAGCTTTGAAATCACAGGAATAAATTACATTTTTAAATATATTCAAATAGAAAACAGTTATTTTAAATAGTAAAAATATTTCAAAATTTTTGTTTTTGCTGTACTTTGGATCAAATAAATGCAGGCTTGGAGAGCAGAAGAGACTTCTTTAAAAACATTAAAAATCTTACTGTTCAAAAACTTTTGACTGGTACCATACGTAGCATCAAAAACACACTTTTTAGTTCCATTAAGACTCCAACAAACTGTTAAAACATCATCACAACTGCAACTTTGATATTTTATTTGTTTATCATTTACATGGAAACTTTTCAAATCATAACACATGTACTTTATTGTCACAAATAAACAGCATTTGTACTCTGAAGGTTCCGTTTTGAGCTTTGAACAGCAGTATTGACCACCAAACATTCTGTACACTGGGTTACCCAGAAAAGCAGGTACGAACGGGACAGTTTCTCCATTAATTTAAGGTCTGAGTAACTGTACCCTGGCGTGAATGAAGGGCTCCATTTTATCCCCCTCCCCCGTCGCTCTGGTTATTGAACGGCTCAAGCCAAGCTCAAGTACTCGAATGTGCCAAATGGCCCCTGAATGCACCCCCACTGTGCAATCAGTACCAGTATAAACAGTATTGCAGAATGCAGAGTTTAATTACGGCACTCAACACATTCCATTACTGGCAGAAGCACATCCTTCATTTAATACATACTTTATGACAATAAGCTATTTGTTTCAATTAAACAGAGCTTTTTGTATATCAATTACTCAGCCATAGTTTGTTTTTTAAAGTTTGTGTGTGTGTGTGTGTTTTTTTTTTTTTTAAAGTGAATGTATTATGCCTCCTTGCAGCCTAGGGTTTATATTACTTACAATTTTACATAAAGCATATCACTGTAAATATCCAGTGCCTTGCAAAAGACCCTTAACCAAATCTGGTATTTTTATTTGTAAGCACTTAAACTCAAATGTATTTATTTTATATGCTGAGAAATTTCAAATAAACAGAAGCTCTGAGTTTACACAGATGCAAAACAACTGCAGCAACCAGGACAATTGCCTCACAACTGGCCTCTACCTGTGACTCATTAAAATAACCACCACATTTTCTGGATAAAACCCCACAGTTAAGCGATCATTAGCTAGGCTGTGAATGTAAAGGACAGCTGTGAAAATGAAGACAAAAGAGCATTACGGAGAAATCGGAGATGAAGTAAAACAAATGTTTGAATTAGGAAATCGCCACAAAACATTAACCAAGCGCCTGGGTGTCCCAGCGAGCACTGTTGGCACAATCAGACCATCCAGACATGATTGTCCCTCAAGACTCTTGAGCTACAGAGAGGCCAGTGATCAGTGAAGGTGCACCAGTCAACCATATCAAGAGCTTTGCGTATCACTGGCCTGCTGGGGAGAGGGGCACAAAAGCTCCCGTTACTCCTAAAGAATCGCATAAAAGTGTAACTGCAGCCTGGCAAAAAGCATAATACTGACTGAGCTGCAATGTGTGAAAAGATTTCTTAGTCAAATGGGACTAACATACACTACCAGTCAAAAGTTTTTGAACAGTAAGATTTTTAAAGTCTCTTCTGCTCACCAAGCCTGCATTTATTCGTTCCAAAGTACAGTAAAAACAGTAAAATTCTTAAATATTTTTTAGAGCTGTCACTAATGATTAGTTTGATAATGATGATGATTAAAAATAGGCCTAAGTGAACAATAGCCTCTAAAATGACTTAAAATACATATATAATAGCAATTAGGCAATAATAAGTAGTTCAAATAAAGTATCAAAAGCAAGTAATCATCTGGTTTATTGAGCGAAACTGCCAAAATAGATATTGTATTATAAACAATGAATATATTATGCAATATGAGAAATGCCTGCAGAGGGCGCCAATGGCCTGACGATTGTTTTTACACTTTACTGCGCGATCTAATTCTTGTTTATTATTGACTAAACAACATTTAATTAAACTGTTCGCTTAATCTGTAACATCTGGAAATTTCTTTACGACCGAAATGCTACAGTCGCTGTAATTTCTTAAATATTTGGTCATCAAAACATGTAAACCCAGAGCGAGGGGTTTGAGCTTTTATTTTGAAATTGCGTTGAAAGATACTGATGCTGGCTAATGTGTTTGCATTGGTTTATAAATGATTTACCTTACAACTTTGATGAAATGGCGTTAGCAGATGAAAGATATAATAAACCAAAACTCACAGAAGTATGCAGAGCTTGCGTTATAATATAATATATATGTGTATAATGCGTTCCAATGATTGTCGCTTGTGGAATGTGTCACTTCCGGTTACTGGACGCGGGCAAATTGCAGTCGAGGATTTAAAATCGATTATTCTAATTGAATCAAGGGATCGTGACAGCCCTGATATTTTTACTATTTACAGTGACTGCTTTCTATTTGAATATATTTAAAAATGTAATTTATTTTTGTGATCAATGCAAAATTTTCGATATTACTCCAGTCGTCAGTGTCACATGACCCTTCAGAAATCATTCTAATATGCTAATTTACTGTTCAAGAAACATTTCTGATTATTATTATTATTATCAATATTTAAACAGTTAAGCACTTTTTTTTCAAGATTATTTAATGAATAGAAAGATCCAAAGATCAGCATAATAAAATCAAAAGCTTTTGTGACATTATACTCTATTCCAATCAAAAGCTTGGAGTCAGTATAATTTTGTATTAAGAAATTATAGAAATTAATACTTTTATATAGCAAAGATGCTTTAAACTGATCAAAAGATGATAATAGACATTTAATGTTACAAAGAAACCTGAAGAAAATCTACTGTATATGTTTTAATAATATGTTTTAATAAATAATAAATGTTTATTAAGCAGCAAATCAGAATATTAGAATGATTTCTGAAGGCTCATGTGACTGGAGCTGATGCTAAAAATTAAACTTTGAAATCACAGGAATAAATTACATTTTAAAATATAATCAAATAGAAAACAATAGTAAAAATATTTCAAAATTGTACCGTTTTACGGTACTTTGGATCAAATAAATGCAGGCTTGGTGAGCAGAAGAGACTTCTTTAAACATTAAAAATCTAAATGTTCAAAAACATTTGACTGGTAGTGTATGTGGCATGCTATGTGTGGTGTAAAACACTAAGAAAATACCATTCTTACTATAAGGACTATCAGTGCTGTAAAGTCTGGGGCATCTTGTTAAACTTAAATAATTTATGTTAAAAAATACAGAGAAGTAAAGCAAGAAAACATTCAATCTTCCAACAGAACAGGAACACGTGGTTGAAAACTTGGCTGTCTATGCAGTAAAAAGGTGAAACATTTTCAGAAATCAGTGTTATATGACTAGAGAAAAATAGCTGCGACTTTCCTTTTTGGCAAAACCTCAACTCACATAATTCACTTTTGATTTTGGTGTTGCACCTCTGTTGATACAAGTGTCTGTAGGCGGGGATACAAAAATATTATGGAAATTTAACGCATTAAAGTTGTAATTCACTCAAAAAATGAAAATATGTGCTGAAAATGGACTCATCCTCAGGCCATCCAAGATGTACAGGAGTTTGTTTCTTCATTGGAACAGATTTAGAGAAATTTAGCAGTGCATAATTTGCTCACCAGTGAATGGGTGCCGTCAGAATGAGAGTCCAAACAGCTGGTAAAAACATCACAATAATTCACAAGTAATCCACACTTCTCCAGTCCATCAGTTAATGCCTTGTGAAATTAAAAGATGCATCTTTGTAAGAAACAAATCCATCATGAAGATGTTTTTAACTACAAACCATTGTTTCCATCTATAACTCCTCTATATTGCTATTTCCAGTGAAAAAGTCGTCGGAATCTGAATCAGGAGAAAAATATGCACTATCAAACAGTCCAAAACAGTTCTAAATAAATATGCTGGTGGATTTTCATGTTAGACAACAACAGAGGAAGGACTTTATCATTGGAGTAACCATTATTATTGATTATGGACTTGTGTTTCAGCCAAAATTGAACACCTTAAATGATGAATTTGTTTCTTACAAACAGCTTCTCACGTCATGACTGGAGTCATTTGGATTACTTCTGGATTATTGTGATATTTTAGCAGCTGTTTCGACTCTCATTCTGACGGCACCCATTCACTGCAGTGCACTGGTGAGCAAGTGATGCAATGCCACATTTCTCCAAATCTGTTCTGATGAAGAAACAAACTCACCTACGTCTTGGATGGCCTAAGGATGAGACAATTTTTAAGCGAACTAGGTAGTGGTATAAAATGGAATTGCCAAAAACCCAAACAGGTTCCCAAAACACTTTGAACAAACAGACAGTTTTGATCCAAAACTGAAGTCTCTGGTTAAATCAGAAGTTGACAAGACCACTCAAACAAACAGTGTTTTGAAAAAGCCCAGTGTTTACAATCTTTGAGGAAGTGGAACTACAAATGGATTTGGATGGTTTCCTGGGAAGCAGGGAAAGAAGGCTCAAACACACTATAAATAAATAAATACATTACACTCTTCATCTTCAAAATGACTTTGAGTTTAAGTGCTTTGAAATAATACAACATCAAAAAAAAATTGGTAATCATCTGAAAACTCGCAGGACATTTTGGGGGCGTTTAACACAATGAAGCTGATTCTTTCGGTTTGTTTAAAACACATGTAACAGATGATGACATGCCTTTGAGCACTGTACAGAGATCAGTAATGAATTACGTCACAGGTTATGAAAGGAAAACAGTGTGCAAACACTAGTTTTCTAACTCTGATCTGAAATGACAGCTTTAGCCCTTTGTACATGAAGATGTCCAGAAACAGAAAACTTTACCGATGCACAAATCCGTCGTTCGCTGAATGCAAATGCTACAGTGACCTGCGAAAGGAGGGAGGGAAAACACAGGAAGTTCTGTGGGTGTCCATTTAAGAGAGCGCTTTAATCACACGATTATAATACAAGAATAGAGGAAATGAAAGAAAAAGGAAGAGAGATAATGAGCGACGAAATCAAAGAGAGATTATAAAATACCACAATTTCTGAAAAGGGAAAGTCAGCATTCTAATAAAACAGTTTAAAAGCATTTTTTTGTAAATGAAGTACAGCTGTGTCGTTCTGTAAGGAGAGAGTTTCACAACGACATGCCGATGCCTTGATGTCCTCCGCTCCAAGGGTCATTTACTGCACAGGAAATGAGCGGCAGAGGAGAAGCTCACTGCAGTGTATGCATGAGAGACGCTAGAGCGCTCGTACGTGTTCTCAGACTGTCAGTCACGCTTCCTTCTCCTTAAGTGTGCCCATTCACTCACAAAAAGCTGAGCCTTTTGTCTTTTCAAAAGCGATTTAGCTCCTTTTCCTCCAGAAGGCTTTGGCCTTTGTGTAAAACTGCGTGTGTGTATCAGAGGGGAGGCGATGCTCAATGTAAAACACATGGCTGTTGTGTGGCATACAAACATGATTCTTGTATGTATAAGTAATGCTCTTCATGCTGTAGAAGAATGAGTTCATAGTCTGAGCGTTCACACGATGTCGATCCTCAGGTCCGCACGATGTATAGAAAAGAAGAGGTTCGTATAGTAAGACTTGAGGCTGAGAAGAGGAAAGGTTCTTGTCCTTGGCCAAAATCGTGGGGTTTTATGTACACGTGAGCTTCAGTGGCGTCTTCAAACAGGCGTGATCACTGAAGACCTAATGTTATGAAGATGATGATGATGGTGAAGATGAAGGTTGCACTGGGAACGTGTGCCGCTCCAGGTATGGATGCGCCGCCGTGGGTGTCTGTGGCCAGTCTGGGTGTCAGGAGCAACTCGTGAAGCGTTAAGTCGTCAATTGCCAAGTTGTCCGCCAAGTCTTGGAAGAAAAAGAGAGGAGAGAAAAATGATATGGGTGGACATGCAGAACATACAACAGCTTCAAATAATGTTTGTTAAATAAAGCTTATTTGGCTTCAGAGGAAAAAGTAATATATTGAACAAATGACTCCTAATAAGTCTGTTCTTTTCAGTGAATCAAATACTTTCTGAACAATTAGGGCAGTTCAAAATGATTCTAATGATTCTTTCTAGTAAAGCAAACACATACAGTGTAACTAGAGTGGTCTGATTCCTGAACAAATGACTTTAATGAATTCTTTTGAGTAAATCACACACGTTATATAACCAAATACTGCCTGAGTCTTTTTTAGTGAATCAAACATATTCCGAACAGTCAGTGTAGTCCAATTCCTGAATGAATGATTCTAATGAGTCTAATGATTCTTTATAATAAAGCGAACACATACAGTGTAACTAGTGTGGTCTGATTCCTGAGCAAATGACTTTAATGAGTTGGTTCTTTTGAGTAAATCAAACACATGCTACATAACCATGTGAAGCCTGATTCCCAAACAAATGATTCTGAGTCTGTTCTTTTTAGTGAATCAGACACATTCCAAACAATCAGTGTAGTCCAATTCCTGAATGAATGATTCTAATGAGTCTAATGATTCTTTCTAGTAAAAGCAAGCATATAAAGTGTAACTAGTGTGGTCTGATTCTTGAACAAATTACTTTAATGAGTTGGTTATTTTGAGTAAATCAAACACATGCTACATAACCATGTGAAGCCTGATTCCCAAACAAATTACTCTGAGTCTGTTCTTTTTAGTGAATCACACACATTCCGAACAATCAGTCAACTTCCTAAATGAATGATTCCAATGAGTCTGTTCTTCATAGCAAAGCAAACACAAACAGTGCAACTAGTGTAATCTGATTCCCGTACAAATGACTTTAATGAGTTGGTTCATTTGAGTAAATCAAACACATGCTTTATAACCAAGTGTAGCTGGATTTCTGAACAAATGACTCTGAGTCTGTTCGTTTTAGTGAATCAAACACATTCCAAACAGTCAGTGTAGTCCACTTGCTGAATGAATGACTCTTAATGGTTTGGCTTGTTTTAGTGAATCAAACACATTCTGAACAATCAGTGCAGTCCAATTCCTAAATGAATGATTCTAACGAGTCTGCTCTTTCTAGTAAAGTGAAATTAGTGTAGTCTGACTCCCGAACAAATGACTTTGATGAGTCGGTTCTTTTCAGTAAATAACTGTTCTTTTTAGGGAATCAAACACATTTCGAACAATCAGTATAGTCCAGTTTCTGAATGAATGATTTTAATGAGTCTAATGATTCGTTCTAGTAGAGCAAACAAATACAGTGCAACTAGTGAAGTCTGATTCCTGAACAAATGACTTTAATGAATCAGTTCTTTTGAGTAAATCAAACAAATGCTATAAAGCCAAGTATAGCCTGATTTCAAAACAAATGACTGTGAGCCTGTTCTTTTTAGTGAATCAAACACATTCCGCACAATCAGTGTAGTCCAAGTCCTTAATGAATGATTCTAATGAGTCTGTTCTATAATATATTAAATCAAACACATATAGTGAAACCAGTGACTCCCGAACAAATGAGTCAGTTTAATGAATAAATCAAACACATACTATATAAACACATGTATCCTGATTCCTGAACAAATGACACTGAGTCTGTTCTTTTTAGTGAATCAAACACATTCTGAACAATCAGTGTAGTCCAATTCCTGAATGAATGACTCTTTATGATTTGGTTCATTTTAGTGAATCAAATGCATTCTGAACAATTAGTGTAGGCCAAATCCTAAACGAGTGACTCCAATAGTTCAGTTCTTTTGAGTGAATCAAACACACGCAGCACAATCAGTGTAGTTTGACTGCTAAACAAATGGCTCTAAAGAGTCGGTTCTTTTGAGTAAATCAGGCATAGTCTATTTAACCAAGTGTAGCCTGATTCCTGAACAAATGACTCAATCCTGTTTAGTGAATCAAACTCTTTCGGAACAATCAGTGTAGTCCAATTCTTGAATTAATGACTCATTATGACTTGGTTTGTTTTAGTGAATCAAGTACATTCCGAACAATCAGTGTAGTCCAATTCCTTAACGAGTAACTCCAATGTGTCAGTTCAAATGAATAAATCAAACACATGCAGCATAATCAGTGTAGTCTGATTGCTGAACGAATGGCTCTTATAAGTCGGTTCTTTTGAGTGAATCAAACACATGCAGCACAATCAGTGTTGCCTGAATCCAGACTGAATGACTCTAATGAGTCAGTTCTTTTTAGTGAATCAAACACATTTAGCTTACAACTACTGCAACAATCATTCACTTCTTTAAAATTAAATTATCTACTATTTAACGTTTGTTTTCTGAAAATTTAATCATTTACTCTTTTGTCATTAAAATGTTCAGTGGATGACATTTATGTTATAAAATGTAAGTGAATCTGCTCTTTTTAAGGTGTTCCCAACCCATGATCATAACATAAACATTTTAAGTCATCTTGGCGACATATGTGTGCTTACTCAGTCTGGAAAAATAGCTACTTTCATTGTCTAATAACCAGTCATTAGTTTTGTTTTGTCGTCGTCTCACTGGAGTGAGTGAGGAATATGGCAGCATTCCACCTTAACACCATTCAATACTCTTTTTTTTCACTAAAACATCTTTTCATTTATCTCAGCATCTACAGATGAGGTGCATTGTCTGGGACGTCAGCCATGAGGAAGACAGAACTATGAGGTGAAAATTTTGAAAAAGGAAAGCGGATATCAGTAATAAAGTCAAGTATGAGGAGGCACGCCAGCTATGGGTCCCCTGTGAAGTGTCCATCCAAGCTGAGGAGAATCGTATTCGTTCAACACACACAGATGAGCTATCGCATGGGCCTTATGTAGCACATACCTTGAATTCCTGTTCTCAGACTGACATAACTATATAGGCAATATACAGAGAAAACTGGAAAGCTGAAAATAAACAAAATCTTAGATTGCAAGATGAGCATTTGTGGTTAAAAAGTATATAAAATTGTATTTATATTTAGAAAATGACCTATCGTTTCGCTAGTAAGACCCTTATTCCTCGATTGGGATCATGTAGAGACTTTTGAAGCGCCCCTGAAACTGCAGTTTAGACCTTCAACCTGTTGGTCCCCATTGAAGTCATTGAAGATAACATATTTCTTTAAAATATGTTGTATTTGTTCATATATCCTTTTTTATAGTTTTCTTTCTGTAATAGAATCTTTTATCTGAATCTTTTGAGCTTTTTAATTATATAAACTAAAGGATGAGACAAGCATTTTCACCCCACTATATGCATGCAGATGTAAACACACAATAACCAAACATAACAAATGCAATCTGTGTTTATCATATAGTGATTACCTCAACAGTGATAGAAGGCTGCGAGCACTTCAAGGGTCTGTAGAAGTCAGTTTACTCAACATAGCGGGAGATTTTTAATTGTGACCCTGGACCACAAAACCACTCATAAGGGTCTATTTTTTTAAATGGACATTTAATATGATAGGTCAGTATTTGGTCGAGATACAACTATTTGAAAATCTGTTCAAATGAAGTTCTTAGCAGTGCATATTACTAATCAAAAATTAAGTTTTGATATATTTACGGATGGCAATTTACAAAATATCTTCATGGAACATGGTCTTTAGTCAATATCCTAATGATTTTTAGCATAAAAGAAAAATTGATATTTTTGACCCATACAATGTATTTTTGGCTATTGCTACAAATATACCTAAGCTACTTAAGTCACAATTATAGAAACTTGGTCCTGTTACCCTATGCATCTTGAATTAAACTGACAGGAAAGATGTAATCAATCTCATCTACTAAGATCAAATGCTATATTTAACACCCTCCACACCAGTATCTTCCCATTGCCTCCTTCGTTTGAGGGGGAATTTTAACCCAACAGGGAGGAAGTCCACCATTTGCGCCAGCGGTGGTGGGATCAACAGGAAAGCATGCGACTTAATTAATTCTAGGCCCTGAACTCAGCATGCCAGCCAGTGAGAACCAAGCCGAGAGCAGGAAAAGAGATGGAGGCCTTCTCTCAGGGGGTCCCCTGGATGCCCGGGGGCCCGTTTCAGCACAGTCGACTTTAAAACAGAGGAAGGAGGCAAATAAATAAAGCCTCGGCACTGAAACCTCCTCGAGATTTCTGTGCAATTACGACAGAGTTTGAACGCGCGCCAGAGAACAATTAACTTCTTCTTTCCCTCCATCCACTGACAAGCCAGCGGTTAGACATTCCACGGGCCCTGAAAGGCCGATTTTTCATTGTGACAGCGGCACACTGTACCACTAGTCCAATTAAAGCCGAGGTGTAATTCAATACAGCTTTTATATACACTACACCCTAAATCAGATGAGATGTGTTCGTGGGTATGGGCAGGGAACCGAGGAACGTGTGTGTGAGGCTATTGTTTGCAGAGAGGCGTGAGTCACTGAGTAAAAACCCAAAACGTTCATAAAAACAAGAGGATTGGAGGTTATGACAGAGTGCAAACCATGTATAACCCAACTCTACAATGTGACTAATAATATCCTGTTATAATGAGCCATGAACAATGATGTGAGTGACGGGATCCACAGAACGGCTGAGAGTCCGGCTGACTCTTGTTTTGGATATGATATTCACACATTGGCAATTAGTGGGATGGATGTGTGGAGGCTGGCATGCTAAATTTAGAAAATGGACAATGAATGAGCATGAGATGAGTCTGACCAACAGCACAAAGGCTCACAAAACCTATCAGTTTTCAGCAGTATCAGTCTCCAGGGGTCTCCTGCATGCAAGCGGAGCTCCGACCGGCTTTATCACAGAGTTACGAGCTCCAGTTACGACACGGGTCAGAGGTCAACAGTCAGCCATTGATTGGTAATGGTAGGCTTGGACCGGCTCAATGCCCGCAGTGCAGTACATCACAGGCACTGCAAACAGGAACACTGAAACAAGTTTTAAATGTTTATTGCAGCCCTCCATAGTCTGAATAAGACACTAGCTGAATACTAGTTTGTTTCAATACTTGGTTAAAGAAGATTTATAAGCTCTTTGGGTTTAAAAAGAGGCGATGAGGGTGTTTAAGTGCCTCACACTATATACTTTGCTCTACTAAACTCAAGAGGACAATCTCTGTTCTTCGAAACAACTTCTAAAACAACAAACAAACCTATGCTATGTGTAGAATTCTTATTAGGCTGCTTCCTACTATTAGTACAGCTCAGGTTAGAGATTTGAACAACTTAGCCTTGTATTCAAAACAACTTTTGACATTAAAATGACATCTTGTGGACTTTAGTTTATGTCTATGTGGACAATAAAAAATTGTCGATAAACATTTTTGTTGTCAAATATTAGTTTGATCTCATATGATCTAATGCGAGAGCCTGCAATAACGTGGTTTGACGAGTGTGGTGCTCTAGCGCAAGACTGTTATTATTTAATGTAAAAAGACTGTAAAATGACAGCAGAAAGCAGCAGTTAAAAAAGCATCTAAATGTTGTGATGTGAATATATTTGCACGATTTCTGCAGTTCGGCACTCTAGTAAAGTCCAGTCATGTCATGTTTATTTAGCACTTTATACAATAGATTGCCTTAAATCAAGCAGCTTTACGGTTTTAAACATAAAAAATAGTATCAGCGTCACTTTCACTGAGAATTACAACCTGATTTTCTGTTATAAAGCAGCTCTCCAGGTAATGATAAATTCTTTTTAGTAGTAAAATGCAAAAAAACCCCCAAAACATATTGTTACTTTAAAGTGATAGTTTGGTTTAAAGAGACAAAGCTTGATCCAACTCAGGACTGTTTTGATTATCGTAACCCTAAAGATATTTTAAGAGAGATTATGTTGTGAATAAAATATTTTATCCAAAAATAAAACATCTTATTAACTTGCCTTTATTTTGTTTCATATCCATATGACTCAGAAAAAGAAAAAATGTTAGGCAGAATGTTGTGTCATTTAGGAAATTGTTCATATAGCTAATTAAATGGTGAATTAGAATGTCTTGTTTGTATATTGTATTTATTGTACTTGTAATTGTACTTACATAATGTTAATATAATTTTTTAAAAAGCTGAAGTGATCACCTTAT
>JAHKKF010509535.1:0-13085 GCA_019740295.1 Labeo calbasu
ACAGGACCTAATAGGATGTTGCGCATGCGCGACTGAACGAATCACTCCCTGAGACGACTCGTTCGTCCCGAGTCACATTAAAGATTCGTTCAAAATGAGCGAATCGTTCAAGAATGACCCATCACTAATATACTCCAAACGGCAAAAGGAACAGACAGGAAAAGCTTATCCTGCTTCTCTCAGCACACTTTATCAGAATTCCAGTCACTTTGTTCCCAGCTCATCACTAGCTTTTCTCCTTCACTCACAACAGCTGTGCCTTCCCCGCTGAGGAACCTGGTAACTGTAGTTCAGGACCGGGTGGACATCTTGGTTTGTAGTCCCCATGCTGCAGCCATCTAGGCTGCATTTCACTCTACTTTCAGACATGCACTTGAAAACTTCCCTAAGCACTTCCCCTTGGAGGGATCTTCTCTGCCATTTTGAAGTGTGTTTCACTTTGTGATGTGGAGGAGAGAAGTTTATATGGACAGACCCTCGACCCCCTTTGAGGATGTGTGTTATTTTGCTATGTCCCATGCACTGCTCATTAAATTCAAAGAGAATAGAATATAGTCAAATCATAAAATGTAAACATTTTGTTATCCTATTAATAAGGTTGTTAAATAAGGAAATACTCAGTTTGAGTGTATTGATCATTTGGTAATAAAAACAATATTTTTATTTAATAAAAAAGAAGAATTTGTCCATGTCCCTTGAAAGGTTGTCCACTCTGTCATATTGGGGAATCCACACCTTTAAGAAAAGACAATCCCCTTTTAGTGACATCAGGACAACAGATTTTTTGTGACTTCAATGGCGGGAATTTTAATGGTAAATAAGTTGGTTATTGTTAAACTGACACATTTTCTTCGTATGAATTTGCTTACTTGCTTAACATGCCAAAGCTTAACATGTCTACCCTGTCCGCATATAATATGCCAGATGTGATTAGAATACACTGTTTTTAAAATATGTACGTTTAAATATATCAATTTATCCTTAACAACCAGACTAATATAAACTACTATTTATATGCCTGGTGCTAAAGAAAATGCTGACATTTGTATAAACAGAATTTATCAATATTTGTTTAACATAATATATATAATATAAGAATATATCCATTTTTCCATTTAGTGTAACTGTCAAAAATATCATTGTTCAGTTAAAGACAGTTCACTGTTGATTCAGTTCTGTCCAATATGTCAAGTTTATCAGTTATGGTGTAGGAGTAGGTAGGGCTTATTGTTACAGTGTGAGTGGGATGAGAGGCGAGCGGATCCATTTGCGAGCTTTTATTTAAGGGACGAGACAAAGACATGGTTGAAAACAGGCAGGGTCGGCACAATAGCAAACAGGTATAACAAGGCGAGGCACAAGAGAGTCCGAGAGAACAGGCGTGGGTCAATCCAGCAGCGACCGTAATCCGTAAAGGGGTAAGACGAGAGAGCTTAATCCGTGAAAACGAGCGAGGGTCGAAAAGGCAGGCGGCGAGACAAACGAGACGAGATAGCCAGGCAGGAACGCTAAACACAGAAACTAGAAACTCAGGATAACTACAATATTAACTTCACAAAGAAAACTACAATGCTCCATAACCAGAACACGAAAGTCCGGGGCTTTTATAGAATGCGGTGGACGCTGGGAGATGTAGTCCGGGGTGTAGTGCAACAGTCCATGTGAGAGAATAGGGTGAGAGCGACATCTGGTGGTGAGCGGTCCGCAGCACACCGACCAGATCCGTAACATAGCCCCTCCCCAAAGAGCGGCTTCCAGACGCTCCAAACAAACCATAGTCCAGGGGAGCGGTGGGGCGGGGGTTAGACAGGGCAAGGGCCGGAGGGCCAGGTCCATGCGGAGGACCCAGTGACTGAGGCGGAACCGGCAGGGCAGGAGCCCACCCAAGTGGAGCCGGAGTCCACCAGGGCGGAGCAGGGGGCGCAGAAGCCCTCCAGGGCGGAGCAGGGGGCAGAGCAGGAGGCGCCGGGGCCCTCCAGGGCGGAACAGGAACCCGCATCATGGATTGGGACCTGGGGAGAACAGGGACAGAGGAGGCAGACAGAATAAGGAGAGAAGCAGAGAGTTCGTATGGGAATGCCGCCTCCATAGGAGGATCTACAGCTGAAGCTGACACCTCAGGAGGCATTGGCGCGGCTTCTCCGACGTGAGAGGTCACTGGCGCTGACTCGTGGTCTGACGAGATCTCTGGAGCAGGCTTGTGATCAGACGGGAGCTCTGGATCAGACTTGGGATCAGACATGACCTCAGGAGCTGACTTGTGAACAAACGTGACCTCTGGAGCAGACTTGTGAACAGACGAGGCCTCAGGGGCAGACTTGGTGACCGACGAGACCTCTGGAGCGTAGTGTGCGGCCCACATACTGAGAATAGTGATCGCCATCACACTGGTAGACATAACATGACTAGGCTCTGGGAGGCCAGACGATACCTCTGGCACAGACTTGATGACAGACGACACCTCTGGAGCAGCCTTAGTGTCAGACGGGACCTCTGGAGCGTAGTGTGTGGCCCACATACTGAGAATGGTGATCGCCATCACACTGGCAGACATGACGTGACAAGGCTCTGGACTGACAGTAGAAATATGACGGGGCTCTGGGAGGTCATGAGAGGTGTGACTTGGCTCTGGACTGACAGATGAGACGTGACTAGGCTCTGGACGGACCGACAAGATGAGACTTGGCTCTGGACGGACAGACGAGACGTGACTTGGCTTGTGAAGTTCAGTAGTGACTTGACCAGACACGTGAAGACCTGCAGTGGCTTGACTTGACTTGTGAAGATCACTAATGACTTGACTTGGCTCAAGGAGATCAATAGTGACTTGACTTGATTCATGGGGAACAGCAGTGACTTGACTTGACCTGCGAAAAGCAGTTTTGACTGTGCTTGATGCGGGAATGACATCTTTGACGTTGATTGACGCAGGAACGAATGCAGGAAATGCAACCGTGATACGACTTGACAGAGAAAATAAAGCTGTAACTTGACTTGACACAGGAACGACTGCTTTGACATTGCATGACAGCTTTAACGTTGCTTGACGCAGGAAATACCGTCTTGACTTGACTTGACACAGGAACAATAGCTGTGACTCGACTTGACAGAGGAATGACAGTTGTAACTTGACTTGATTTAGGAAGAGCAGGTCTGACTTGACTTGACACAGGGAACACAGCTTTAACTTGACTTGACACTGGAACAACAGCTGTAACTTGACTTGTCTTAGGACCAGCAGCTCTGACTTGACTCTCGACTTGACCAACTGTAGCTTGACTTGACTCTGGAGCGGCAGCTGTAGCTTGACTTGGCTCTGGCGCAGCAGCTGGAGCTTGACTTGACTCTGGAGCAGCAGCTGGAGCTTGACTTGACTCTGGAGCAGCGGCTGTAGCTTGACTTGAGACAGGAGCGGCAGCAGTAATTTGACTTGATTCAGGAGCTGCATCTGGAAGGGCGGCCGTGACGGGTGCAGACTCAGGAGCAGAAAACATAACATGAACAGGCTGTGGCTTGGCTGATGTGGCGTTAGCGGGCGCTGGCTTGGCTGACGTGGCGGCCATCTTGGCGACAGGCTCTGGCGTTGCGGCCATCTTGGCGACAGGCTCTGGCGTGGCGGCCATCTTGTGCAGTGGCTCTGGGCTGGCGGCCATCTTGTGCAGTGGCTCGGGCCGCTCGGGTGAGACCTTGCTTGACTCAGGAACCATGGCTGTGACTTTGCTTGATTTGAGAGATACAGCTGTAGCTTTACTTGATACAGGAAACACAGCTGCAACTTGACTGAAGTCAGGAAACACAGCTGCAACTTGACTGAACTCCGGAAACACAGCTGCTCCTTGACTTGACTCAGAGAGTTGACTTGACTCAGGAAACGCAGCTGCAACTTGACTTGACTCGGGAAACGCAGCTGCAACTTGACTTGACTCAGAACCTTGACTTGACTCGGGAAACGCAGCTGCAACTTGACTTGACTCGGAAACTTGACTTGACTCAGGGAGCACAGCTGCGACTTGACTGGACCCGGAAACTTGACTTGACTCTGGTATGGCAGCTGTGACGTAACGAAGCTCCGTTCTCGCCGCCATTTTGTGAACGGGCTCCGCCGTCGCCGCCATTTTGTGCATGGGCTCCGCTGTCGCCGCCATTTTGTGAGCGCAATACGCAGTCGTCGCCAAAGCATGAGCGCGCTCCAGTGTGGCCGCCATTTCACGAGTGAGTTGGGCGGCCAGTGTTACAGTGACGTCGCGCTCTTTATCCGCGACACTCACGGTAAATGACGAGCCCACACACATCAAAGTATAATCAATAAATGCGGCAAGAGATGAACGCGGACCCACGCGTCTGAATTTAGCCTTTAACGGTCTATTAATACCATCACAAAAACGAGTGCGAGTGCGGGCACAAGTGCGGGCGGGCAGAGACTCATGTGTGTGCGGGATGCGATAGAATAAAATGATTTGCGGGACTCCCGCAAAATAGAACCGTCTAAACATAAAATATCTAAAACAAATTAAATGCTATTCATGTATTGCACAAAAGCAACAAGAACAACTATATAAAACAAAAACGATTAACAGGCGTAAGCATAGGCAGAGTTTCTATTTGTAACGTGTTTGCAGCGTTGAACAGTGTTGACTTCTGAAATGCAATAGACAATCAAAGAATCCACTCACCGCTCGAAATGCCGTGCATTCTGCAACCACGCACACAACAGTCTATTGCTTTTATAGTTAAACTAACAGCGGTTTGTGAATGTTGATGCTTTAATAACAAATATTTTATCGGACCGTTTATGCTGGGATGGTAGGCAACACGCAAGTTCACTATTTCATATACATTTCGTAGATGTACAGAAAAAAAGTAAAGTAATGAGTAATGTAACTAATTACTTTTGAAATAAAGTAATCAGAACAGTAACGTGATTACTTTTCAAAGGAGTAATCAGTAATCAGTAATTTAATTACATTTTCAGAGTAACTTACCCAACACTGTTCCTAAAATCAACAAGTGTGTGTGGTCTCGCAGTCTGGTCGAATCGTATATTGTATGTGTTCAGAGGATTATAAGGCTAAAAATCAGTAGAATTTGTCTTCATGTCTGTGGTCTCCCATCGTTTTAAAATTGGTTTAGAGAGAAAAACACACATTTTGAAAAATATACTAATCTCCATGTCTTACTGTCTTATTCTTTTTCTCTCTCTCTCCCACTCTCTCTCACTTTTTAGGTACAGATTAGACACAATCTGAAGTTGGACACTTTTGCTGAACTGCCAGTGTCATTAGTTCTATTTTCCCTGATCTGCATTGATATAGTGGAAAGAATCCGACACTGCAGACTTACTGGCCAAGGTAAAAAAAAAAAAAAAAACTTTTTGACTAACACATTCAAAATATAAGCACAGTATAGATTAATGTAAATGCATGGGGCTTGATGTTAACTGTCTTTATAGCACCTTACTTGGTTATACTGTTTGTACTTTTTGGAACCTAACAGGCCGTGCTATGTCTTGCAATTTAATAGAACAGTGCTTCACGATATATCAACTATATGTGAAATGAGTCTCTACACCAAAATACTACTAAATTAAATCAAAACCATATTCTGTATTCCTCAATATTATCATGTCTTATTTGTTTTTATAAAATTTTTTAAGTTCAGTTTCATTTACTGTGCGTAGTTGCTATGGTTACAAATTTGCTAATTGATTAACCCTACCTGTTGCTGTTTTTTTTCCCTCATTGTCTTGTGTAGTGTCTGCTTAGGATCACTGATGATCTTTTGAGCTTTATGTCTTAGAGATCCTTTTAGCCATTTGACATTTGCATATAAATTACAGACATAGCCCCACATTCTACATTTATATGGGTGCTAAATGGCCATCAGTCACCCCCTAAGAGTGATGTCCGGACTGGGAAATTTAATATCTTCAACCTTAATAAAAAAAAAAAAAATGTTAAAGATTTTGTAAACATACTGCATATTTGCTTAGAGTCAGTTGTTTTATTTTTGACAATAGCAATGAAACATGTCAAATTGTGTGGTCCTAATTTTTGTCTATGCTGTCATTCAGAGAAATTATGAAGACATGTAAAAACAACAGAGGACCAGCGAAATATTAATAACTGATTTTGTTATTCTCAATGTGACAGTGTTGACAATTTAGTGATTTTGTCACTAGATTTAGTGACTTCCTCACACCGTTTGATATTTTTTTCAAAAGCCTATCAACAGAATTAATTTCTTGGACAAATCATATCTAGATTCAGAGGCTCTTCCACTGATCTATATTTATATATTTATATTTATATAGATCAGTGAACTCGCCGTTATGATGTCATCTAGCAACATTTAACGACTAGCTTAGCTACTTTCAATTAAAAGCAGCTGTCAACACTGGTCAGAGTTTTTTTCCCTTGTATTTTAATGGTTTAAATGAAACATGGGGTCATAAAAACCCTCCACACATCACTTTTGGCCACTGTTGTGTTTGGTGGGGTTAGTGCCACAATATTCAACACCTTACTTACTGTGTCATCAGCAGTGCATTGATGCATTTTTCCAATTTTCCAGCCCAAAAATGTAATTACTACTTTAATTTCTACAGTTAAAAGCATTGGATAAAGTGGATAAAGTGATAAAGTTGTACTTGATCAGTTACAAAAAAAAAATAAATAAAATGGCCCCTGGTCTCCCTGTTGCACTTCAAGCGCATTTCAAAGAGGAGACGATCACACTTGCCACCAGCCACCAAAAGCCTGGGTGTCCAGTGTCTTACCCCCACACTTGCAATACACATAACACACAAATAAACTGATTCTTTGTATTTATGCCATAATTAAACTGTTAGAAACTTGATATGGTATATGCATATGTTGTATGTATACTCCCTAGTGTATTAGTACAGTTATAATTCATATGAGACTGTAGCTGACAGCTACATAGTTATAATTTGATCTCTATTAGTATTAATCTAGGCCCTTATTCACAAAACATTTTATCTTACCACTAAGAGTTTTCTTAAATAGCAGTAAAAGTTTTTAGCTAAGAGTTTTATCTTAAAACCTATTCACAAAGCTGATGAGACAAACTTTACTAAGGAATAGAAGAGAAGTCCTAAGCTAAGAGTATGGGCATGCTTACTAAGTATGCACACAGTGATTGGCTGATAGGGGAGGGCTATGTCAGAGATTCATTCATAGAAGTATTGTAGAGTGTGATATTATGTTGCAGTATTCACATAAAGTTTTAAAAATAAAAATGTTAATTGCGTACATATGTACTGTATATGTTCAGCTAATTGTCAGCCTGTATGCTTCTTGTAAAAAAATGAGTGAATATGCATATAAACAGCCTTTTAAATAACAGAGTAGAATAATAATGGTTGATAGTAAACATAAAAGAAAACCAAACTGGCTGTAAGAACAGTTGTTACTTCTTGCTCAACTGGTTAATGAAAACAAGAATGTAATCAAAGGAAAATCTAAAGTTAGGATAACCTCCAAAACCAAAGATGATACCTTTTTAAAAGCTCTTTATTGTCAAATGTTTCTAAAATGTTTACGTTCCGAGGCAGATTGCCGGCAAAAGCCATTTTAGGACAGTTTATGGCTTGGTCTTAGTGACTTAGGAGTCCTCTTCACTACTCCTAATGTTTTACAGATTTAGGAGCTAATTTTAGCGCTAAAATGCTTTGTGAAATACTCTTAGAGCAAAAATTTAGTACTCTTAGAGTCCTAAATTTAGGACTGACACACCCATTATTTTTAAGATTTTCTCCTAAATCTGCAAGTTATGAGCTACTTTTAGCCTTAAGATGTTTTGTGAATACGGACCCTGGGAAGTAAAGTAGTTCATAAAGTCATTACTGCTGTGCTGTTGGGAAATGTCTCTTACAATATCAAGTTTTTCTGAGCTGTTGGTTTTGCTGAGGAATTGAGAGGAATTGCAGAAGTGATGTTTCTACCATATTTGTAACAAAGAGTTGAGTTTGTAGCTTTAGCTATATGGAGTATACAAAAGAATAGATATTGATCTGAGATATCATCGCTCTGCTGCAGAGCAGTTAATTCCATTAACATCAATTCAATGTGACAGTATTAAATCTAAAGTATGATTACGGCAATGAGTAGGTTCTGACAAGTGTTGTCTGACCCTAATAGAGTTCAGAATGTCTATAAATGCTGATCCCAATTCATCTTTTTCATTATCAACAGGGATATTAAAATCACCAACAATTAAGATTTTATCTGCAGCCAGCACTAACTAAATATCAGCAAAATCTTTGATAAAGTCTGCAAGGTGCCCTGGTGGCTTGTATACAGTAGCAAGTACAAACCTCACAGGGGATTTTTCTTTAACACTTATTATACTAGAAAATGTTATATGAAGCACCATAACTTCAAACTAATTATACCTGAAACTATCAGGGAGTCTTAGACACCACAGTCACAGCAGTCACCATATTCCCTGCACCCAACTCTCACCTGATTACTAATTGCCAGCACCCGTTCATGCTTATCACATTCCCTATATCAGTTCACTCCTGACTCTGCCTCATTGTCTGGTCTACCATTTCCAATGCCATACATACCTGACTGCTTACCTGTGTACTTACCTCGCCGATCCTCCAACGACTCTGCTCTTGTTGTCTCATCTGCTCCATTGCTCCTCAGTTTACTTGCAATACAGAGACTGTGTCACCATTCAGATAAGAATCTTGAACTCACTTTGTCCCAGGATTACTTACTATTTGACAGTTGCTCTGTTTATATTTGATGATCTCAAAACAAACAAACAAACAAAAAATAGTTGATTTGTTTCACTGTTGCTATATAGTTCAGATGCAAAACCAGCTAAAAACCATCTTGGTCAAAAATGAGATAATGATACTGAGTGAATGTTCCTGACACATAGCTAAATTCCAGCCTCAGTCCAATCAGAGGTTCCAGTACTTACATAGAAACCTATACAAATTAGCCAGAAAGAAATGCTAATTTTAAAGAAATACATCTTTGGTTGTACATCAGATGGATTTAGGGGCTTTTGCATCTGAACTCTTCACTTATTTTCCAGTTTATTAATGTGAAAGTTTGAAACAGTCAGTATTGTATAAAGTGCTATATAAATAAATGGACTAGATTTGGCTTATACCAAAAAAAGAAAAAAAAAAAATAAGTACAGCATTCACAAAGTGGAAGGATTTGATGATAGAAAATCCTAGTAGTAATGCCAAAGTTTCTTCCTTTTTGTGTACTTACAGTTGAGGTCAAAAGTTTACATCCCCCCCATTCAGAATCTGCAAAATGTTAATTATTTTACCAAAATAATGTGTATTTTACAAAATGCATGTTATTTTTTATTTAGTACTGACCTGAATAAGATATTTCAAATAAAAGATGTTTACATATAGTCCACAAGAGAAAATAATAGTTGAATTTATAAAAATGAGCCCATTCAAAAGTTCACATATACTTGATTCTCAATACTGTGTTCTTATTTGTTCTGAAAGATCCACAGCTGTGTTTTTGTTTAGTGATAGTTGCTCATAAGTCCTGTGTTTGTCTTGAAAAAAAAAAAATCCTTCAGGTCCCACAAATTCTTTGGTTTTCCAGCATTTTTTGTGTATTTGAACCTTTTCCAACAATGACTGTATGATTTTAATACAAAGAAATGCAAATTTTAAAGAAAAACATCAGATGGATTTGGAGGCTTTGCTTCTGAACTCTTCATATATGTTAGAGCTGTCAGTCGATTATTATTTTTTTTTATTTAGTTAATTAAATGATGTTTAGATTAATTACTCTAATTAATTGCAAATCACACATCAGATATGGCTGAGAAATTACTCCCAAAAGATAATTTAAAGTCATTGTTGTGTAGAGCATGTGTAAAGCCTCAAACAGACATTTACATTAATAACATGTATTTTATTTGATTCAAAATAGAATTTATTACGCATAAACTTTTAGGCTGCAGCGGCCTAACGTAAACTATGCAAAGAAGATAAATTGAGAAACATTATTTTTTGTTCATACGATGCAAGTCATTGGTAACCAATACAGCTTTGTTACCAACAGTTCAAAATACCTTCTTTCATGTTCCACAAAAGAAAGGTTTAAAACGACATGAGGGTGAGAATGATGACAGGTTTTTTTTTTTTTTTTGGTGAACTATCCCTTTAATGTTTTTAGTTTTATTTATTTATATATATATATATATATATATATATATATATAATTTTTTTTTTTTTTTTTTTCTTTATGAAATGATACTTTAAGTAAAACACTAAATCTGCCAGCAGGTAGCGGTAAATGTATTTGATTCGTTTAAATGGCTGAATCATTCAAGAATTAAGTAAATGCCTCTCTGAATTATTGGTTCACACGGTTAGAAACGAAACACCGCTTTGTTGCTCGGAGATATGCCATCAGTTCTTCTATGGCTTCAAATGTAATGTGTTCTCTGCAAAACACATAATATTGTGCTTGAAATATAACACAATATCAACTTCTTATTTACTGAACTGTTTTATAAAATCACATTTAAGCTCATGATAGATCGGGACAAAATCAGCACTGGTGTTATATTGCTCTTGCTGCCTGTGTGATATCCTGTGATATGTGATATATGTAAATTTGAGACAAAACACATATGGGGCATTTTTTGCACCAATATCTTGAATTTTAGGGCATCACTGCATTTCTGTAGTTGTTCCGCATCATATTTGTCAACAGTCAACTATATCAAATATAAGATGACGTACAGGTTAGGGCCAGTGCGTTAACTGCGTTAAAATATATTAATTGCATTATTTTTCATAACTACATACGTTAACATCTTAAACTGACAGCCCTAATATATGTGTGTATATATATATATATATATATATATATATATATATATATGTACATACATATACATACATCTGACTTCCCAGGGTATGTGGAACAGATCCAACGGGCCAAGCGGGAAAGATCTGACCTGCATGTTGTGTGGCTTGATGTGGCAAATGTGTACGGTTCAGTACCCCACCAGCTCCTTGACTACGCCACTGAGTTTTTTCACATGCCTGGTGTCATCAGAAGCGTGGTGACAAATTACTTTAAGGACCTTCGGGTGGCTTTCTCCCTCCAGGAGTTTACTACCGGGTGGCAGCAGCTGGAAGTGGGCATTGCCATGGGATGCTCGATATCCCCCATCCTCTTCGTTGCAGCCTTCGAGGTAATCCTCACTGGGGCAAGGCAGGTGGTGGGAGGGATTAGACTGTCATCTGGCCAGAAACTCACCCCCTGAGAGGTTTTATGGATGACATCTCCAGTCTTCTGCCAACAGCCCCATGTACTGCAAGGCTGCTGAGAAGAATGGACAAGCTAATGTCCTGGGCAAGGTTGAAGATCAAACCAGCCAAGTCCCGAAGCTTCTTTCTCAGGAAGGGAGTCAGAAGCGATGGAACCATTTTCACTGTTGGTGGTGAGAGGATCCCCCTTCTTGCTGACCAGCCCATCAAAAGCCTTGGGCGACATTATACAGCAGAGCTCTCAGACAAGCAAGCAAGGAAAGCTGTGATGAAGCAGCTGGTCGATGGCCTGTCGAGGATCGACCAATGCCAGCTCCCAGGAAAACTTACGGCGTGGTGTTACCACACCACACTTTACCAGAGGATAATAATTGCCTCTAAATTCAATCATCATGGGCTACAAACAGGAGAAAGCTAGGCTTGTGATGGAGATAGGGGAATCCACTGACCAGTCTGTGAGGGATGCTAACATCCAGATCCGCACTGGCTGCAAATGGAAAGCCCACTTCGAAGTAGATCAGACAATAAGCAGGCTGCAGCAAAACGTGATCATCGGCAGAGTTCAAGTAGGAAGAGCAGGCCTTGGGCATGGAGAAGCTCCAAAGTTCTGGTACAAGGCCAGTAGGAAAGAGAGAAAGGAGTTGGTTGTTGCTGAGGTGATGAGCATAGAGAACGAGCAGCAAAAGGTCAAGGCCATAGCCCAAGGACACCAGGGAAACTGGACAACATGGGAGAGTGTGGTTTCTAGAAACATCAGCTTGGCAGACCTCTGGTAGATTCCACAGGCAAGGCTCAGTTTCTTGATTAGGGCAACACACTCCCCTGCCCGCGGAACCTGTGCCTGTGGTCTGGCAAGGAAGAATGTTGCTCTCTTTGCAATACTCCGAGCGCAAGCCTCCAGCATATTCTGTCAGGTTGCAAGACAGCACTCTCTCATGGCCAATACAGAGGGCGGCATGATCAGGTCCTCAGAAATCAGAGATCCTTGAAAGACAGAGGCAGGAAGTGAGCAGAGGGAACCCTGTGCCAGCAGACCGTCACAACCACTTTGTCCAAGAGGGGGGCGGCGATAAAAGTGCAACTTCGAGAGTACCATGGAAACCGACCTATTGACCCAGGACTGCAGCATGAGAGTTGACCTTGACAGGAAGCTCAGGTTCCCTACCGAGATTACCAGCACAAGCCTGCATCCAGATACTGTGATGTGGTCCAACAGCTCCAAAACTGTACTCCTTGTTGAGCTAACCATTCCGTGGAAGGCAGGGATGGAGGCCACATGGGAGAGGAAGAGGCTGAAGTACTATAATCTTGCGGCTGAATGCAGAAATGGAATGCAGGATGGAAAACCATCATTTACCCTGCAGAGGTGGGATGCTGTGGCTTCGTGGGGACATCAGTTGTTCGTTTCATGAGAGACCTGGGAGTGTCTGGAGCAAGCTTCCGGAAGGCCCTCAAAGACCTGGGTGAAGAAGCTGAGAAGGGTAGCTTTTGGCTCTGGATAAAAAGGAAGGACATGTGTTGGGGCACCACCTAGCGCAGACGCAGGGCCAGCAGGAGGCATTCCGGGTTCAAAGGGGCAAAATGTGCTATGCGCAATGTGTGTGTGTATATACAGGGGTTGGACAATGAAACTGAAACACCTGGTTTTAGACCACAATTAGTATGGTGTTGGGCTTACTTTTGCAGCAAATACAGCATCATTTCGTCTTGGGAATGAAAAATACAAGTCCTGCACTGTAGCCAGAGGGATTTTGAGCCAAACCTCTTGCAGAAGGTCACTACATGATGC
>JAHKKF010509537.1:0-15220 GCA_019740295.1 Labeo calbasu
AATGTTCATGTAAAAAGAAGAATTTACCTGCTAGTTGTTTCAGCGTAAGTGGGATTAACGTGCAAGTTGGAATCCCATTGGCTAGCACTTATCTTTCATCATATGTTTACAATATGCATCTACCTAAGGGAAGATGTGAGCAAAAGGAAAAGTCGTCTTTGACTACTGAAGTGAAAATATTTTTTATTTAAACAACTTCAAGTGAGTTTTACATTTTAGACCTCATTATTTTTAGTCTGTTTTCACAGAAAAATAGATTTTGATTCATTAGTTCTAGCATTCATAAAATTAATTAAATGATTCATTGATTGATATTTCTTGTACGTGCAGCTCCTATGCTAGTATCACATATGGATGTATCATATCAAGCCATTTAAAACAGTATTGTTTTGTTAAGAGGCTGATGAGATTTATGTGTATTTACAGTTACGGAGACAGAACATCTACTACTAGAAAGTTCAGAAAGTAATTAACTAACCTACTTTTAGCCGCTCACTCTTCATGAATAAATAACATTAAATTTGATCATCAATATGTAATCTCTCCGAAATCATATTTACTCTCATATCTACAATAATCACCAGTAATTATTCAATGAAGAGATCGATAAATGAACGTTAGTTAATCAGCAAGTAAAATGTGTGTTAGAGGCGCACAGTAAATAAACATGAAAACAAATAAAAAAAAAAAAAAAGATGATTTCTGTGTTTTTTTACACTACATGTAACCCTGGCTTAATATTTTAGCTATAAAGATGTAACATGTTCATTGATCTAATTTCTACATTTTATGAAACTGATTTCAGAGCTCTCTGTGGGTCATTACACATAATCTGCAACATTTTAATTGCACTTACCCTGGAACTGGTTCACCCTCCACCTAGTTTTTTGTGTCTTGTGATGAGAAACATGGATTGCAGATACCCTTATGAAAATTAACCATGGTATTTATAGTTAAACTGTGGTTATACAAATGGTAATCAATAAACAAAAAACAAAACAAAACAAAACAAAAAACCACAGGTTGTTTATTGATTATCAGATTTTTTTAAAACTGGACATTCACATCTGAATCTTTTCACAACACTCCTTTTTTAAAAATAAAACCAAATAACCGACACATAATGATTTCAACAGATGATATTTGTATGTATTGCAACCTGCAGGGAGATGATATGAAATCTCAGAGAGGTTCTCTCAATTGATTTTTTGACTGTTTAAATTTAATAGAGAATCTTATCTTGTCTTTTCTTATCTTTTTCCATGGATGCTAAGTGCCTATAGATTGAAGCAATTGTGATTTGATTTCAGTCTCAAGTTGAGCACACAGAGTGTCAGATTAAACAGCAGTTTGAGAAGCTTCATCAGTTTCTCAGAGATGAAGAAGAAGCTACAATCACTGCACTGAGGGAGGAAGAGGAGCAGAAGGAGCAGATGATGAAGGAGAAGCTGGAGGAGATCAACAGACACATCTCAGCTCTTTCACACACAATCAAAGACACGGAGGAGATGATGAAAGCCAGTGATGTCTGCTTTCTAAAGGTCTGCTTTCAGATCATGGATGGATGGATTGACTGATTAATTGATTGATTGAGTTGTTGATGATCAATGGTGTGTTTGTTCTGTAGGAGTTTCCAGTCTCAATGGAAAGGTGAGTGATCTGCTGGTGTCTCTGGTCTCTCTGCTTCTGATCCAAATCCACTGCAGTTCTGACTCCTGAATGTTCTTCCAGAGTCCAGATCTCACAACCGGATCCACAGACGCCTTCTGGAGCTTTGATTCATGTGCCATGTTACTTAAACAACCTGCCTTTCAGAGTCTCCAAGAAGATGCAGGACAGTTTCCAAAACAGTGAGTCTGGAGAAGATCTGTGCTTATCCACCAGGGTCATATCTGTGTGGTGGCCATGGGTGGCCAGTGCCACCCTTGTTGTGCAAGTATATTATGGAGAAAAGTCAGTAACAGCTGACGTGTCAATAAGTTCTTCACTGATTGGCTTGCGCAAGAATGTGAGGATTTTTTCAACTGGGTGACGTGTATGATGTGAAATGCGCAACTTGTTTGCCGTGCCGTGATTTGCTTCAATCACATCACCCCGTGCGAATTTGCCTCTATTCTCATCATTTCATTGACTTTGTATGTAATCTTCTCACGCAAATAATTACATTTGCGTTTGGTATGAACATACCATTACACTGTGCTGGTAGTGCGTGTTCTTCAACTGCAAAGTCTTTAAGGGTCGTATCATACACTCAGCGCATTGCGGCTCCAGGCGTGACGCAAGTGTGTATTGCTAGTTTCAGCCCAACGCAGTTATCATTTTCACATTCTGCGCCATGTTTTTTAAACAGCAAATGCATTTGCGTCCCTTTTGTGTGCCCATGGGTGTGCTGGTCTGAATACGAGGTGTGTTCAGACGCATTGTTAGCGCTTTGCTATTTTAATATAGAATAACTAGATAAGCTACTACACCAAAACTAAATATTGATTATGTCTCATCAGGTCATGTAATTCTGGATCCAAACGCTGCAAGTCCAGATCTTGTCCTGTCTGATGATATTACCAGCTTGAGATGCAGTGAGAATGATCAACAGCTTCCTGATAATCCAGAGAGATTTGACAGGTGTGCTTATGCTCTGGGTTTATGTCTTATTTACAAAAAAAGTCTACTTTGTTCTTTTTCTCTGGCTTAATTCTCTTGCTTTTTATTTCTACTGGGCAAAGATGATGGGGGCGGGGGTTGTATTTACTTCAGCTGCTCAGGTAATATCAATAATGACCCTTTTTAGGGGCGGACCAAATAGTTTTTAGGGAGTAACACATTATTGTAATGCAATACTTTTAAAACTAGCCATCCCCAACACTGTGAGTAGGATCTTGCTTGCTCAGTTGTGACTAGCATACTATCACAGAACTCTAACTTTAACTTAAGGAGTAGTTCACTTTCATATAAAAAATTTACAGATAATGTACTCACCATGTCTTACTTTGTTCAGTCGTAAAGAAATTATGTTTTTGGAGAAAAACAAGTTTGAACTTCCAAAATGCAGTTTAAATGCAGCTTCAAATGGCCCTAAATGAGCCAAGGAATAAGGGTCTTAGCTAGCAAAATGATCAGCCATTTTCTAAAAAAAAAATAATAATAATATAAATTACATTTTTTAGGGTACAACGGGGCTAAAGTGCTTTTCAATGTGCCCAAAGTGTATGATTGCAGAAAAATACATATGTTTGTATTGAATATTTATGGAGCAACAGATTTTGTGTGAAAATAAATCATAAAAGTAGTTTTTGTTTTTCTTAAAAATCTCAAGGCAAGGCCTTTTACCCCACACACAGTGTAAAAGCCTCACCAGCATGGGCCAAAAGGCACACAATATTGATACAAATACTTTAGCTAAAATGATGGCCAATTTGAACAAATCAAAATCATAGTTAGTGGCAGTCTTCTTAAGATAAAATAGTTTTTAAAAACCTCAAAGTCACACTAACAAGGTCAGGCTTCCCTTAGCTGTCATATTAAAGGTTGAGAGTCAATAAAACATCCAGTTTCAGCATGTGAGGTGTGATTTCATATCCTGAGCTCAGCAGACACAAAAATGCCTTCAGAGTGAAATGCCTTTGTCTGTTTCAAGCATTTTCATAACACAAATTTGCAAACATATGCATGTGTGCTCCTTTCCTCAATTTCCCTCAACTCTTCTTTTTTGTCTCTCAACAATTTCTCACTTTTCTCCCACGTACTTTCCTACATCCTCTTTGCTCTCCCATTTCGCTCTTTCTGTCCTCAGTCACCCCAACAACATTCTTCTCTCAACCTCCTCCAACTTTACCTTTCTCTGTGCATCCCTCTCTCTCCAGATCTATGCTCCACAGCACAGAGAAGACAGAAACGACCAGCATCTGCCTGGAAGACAACAACAAAGACTCCTCTTTTTCCCTGGGGAGTAGGACTCGTCCATCCACTACCATGTCCTTACTTACAGACAAGCCTCGCTCACTACGCTTCACCTGGAGCATGAAGACCACATCTTCCATGGAGCCAGGCGAGATGATAAAGGAGATTCGGAAGGTTCTCGATGCCAACAGCTGCGAGTATGAGCTGCGTGAGCGCTATGTGCTGCTGTGCATGGCCGGCAACCCTGCCCATGATGACTTTGTGCAGTGGGAGATGGAGGTGTGCAAGCTGCCCCGCTTATCACTCAACGGTGTGCGCTTTAAAAGGATATCAGGAACATCCATTGCCTTCAAGAACATTGCCTCCAAAATCGCTAATGAGCTGAATCTGTGAGAGGAAAGAAAGAATGAAATGATTTTTTTTTTGCATTTTAAAAAGTCTTTAAACAGGGATGAAAAGGGAACATACTACTCAAGCACAACCTGCTGGTGTGGTTAGGTACTGATAGAGATACAAGTTAAGATTCATACAAATGGGGTGAAAAATACCACAATGACCTTTCCGTCCTAAATACTGTAGTATGAGTTTTGGAAGTGTAAACTCAGCAGGTTCCTGGTTCTTGACAAGTCTTGACAAGGTTTGTTTGTACTGAAAATGAATTTTAAACTAATTTCGGAGTCCTCATATACTTCCACACAAACACACCTACTGCATTTTTGAAGGAACTAAGCATAAAACACAAAATTTGGAAAGAAGTGTGGCCATTGACTTTAGACCCCAAAGCATTGTCAATGTGGGGGTGTGCAGTTTAGGAGCAAGAACTAAAGTTTTTGTCCCATTCACTCCCTCTGTATATTTCTTCCACTTATTCAGTTGATGCAGTTACGCCTCACCACTGTTCAGTACGGGCAAGAACACTTGATTAATACTGAGAGGACTATCAGTTCTGGTTAAGGTGATTTTAATTTTTAAATCTTATTCGAAAGTAATCTGATTGGATTTTGACCATCGGATTGGATCAAATATTGAGGATGGGTTGCTCAAAAGAAAAAAAAGGATTCTGAATTCGGATTAGATCACACAATCTAATCTTGGTTTTGATCTGGATTAAACCCTATCAGCAAATCTACCAATCAGTTGTCAATATTTATTCATTTCATAAAATTTAACAATGCACTATCAGCGGTATTTATTCTGTTAAACCTGAACTATCAAAATATCATTGCACCAGCCACGTATGCATCTTCATTTTTTAGATGTTATATGTGAATAAAACTATATATTAAACTTATATTAAATCTGTTCATCATATAAAGCCATTGTGTCCCTTCAGAAGACTTTAAATCTCTTGGTTTATATAGATTTATTTTATGATTTGTTTATGGATGTTTTGAAGGGTCAAAGTTTTGGGTGAATAGACTTTCAATGGAGAAACATAGATCTTCAAAAAATAACTTCATTTGTGTTCTGAAAATGAACAAAAGTCTTCTGGGTTTTGAATGACATGAAGCTGCGCAATTGACAACATGTTTATTTGTATAGTGCTTTAACAATACATATCGTTTCAAAGCAGCCTTATGAAAAAATGCATTTTCTATGTTACAATTTATAGTATTCTGTTGTGAACAGAGGTGACTGTGTCAAAGTAATATTTAGATGGCAGAAATGTGCAGTTCTAAGATAATACAAATCATGCAGTTAGTGGCTTTTGTTTTATTTTCTACAGCACAGAAATATTTTTTAAAGGAATAAACTGTTGTTACATAGGTGCACTGTTATCACAGCTTTATGCAGGCAAATCTAGCTGCATTTTAACATTTTTTTTTACAGTATTGTTCTCATCATCCATCACCAGCCCACAGTATCCAAAATATTAATTTTGCACCAGTAGTAGTCTTGTCCATGCTTCCCACACATACTGTCAGATTGACAATATCTTCCCTGGAAGTCCCTTTCTTCCTGAAGTGAACAATACATTTCCCGGCATTTTCCATCTTTATCAATACTCTTGCACTTGAACACGTGCACTTGAAGTCGTACTTGCAGTTATCTACACTTTGTTCTAAGATGAGTAAAGAAAGTTTTTCCAGCTCTCGATAAACCAAAGAGGAGGATCAAAATGAGAGACATGTAGATGCTCCATTATTTCTGTGAAGAGGAGAATAAAGTGAAGAGTAAAAGGCAACACGCTGTAATGTTTGGCATGATCATCAGTGTTGGGCAGTAACGTGTTGCTAGTAACATTAATAATGTTACTTTCCCCAGTAACGAGTAGGGTAACTACTTACTAAGATGCTAAGACTTCAGTAATAATATTACATTTACTATGCATAAAATTAGCTTTTTACAGCATTATTTTTGTTGTCTCAACTCCTATTTTCCTTATCGCCAGGACTTACGCATGCATGCTGATTGCAGCAAGCTAGCTTGGAAGATGGAAATGATCATCGGTAGTGTTGGGTACTGAAACCTGGTATACCGGACCTAATCAGAAAGCAGATGTCTGATAATACAAATCCAACATCTATGTAGTAACATTGGTGTCCATGTTGTTTTCACATTTTGACTTAAAAGCACTACTGAATGCAGCAGTTACACTTGCTCTGATGGCAACAGGTAGCCTACTGTTAGCTAACTTACAATAAACATGCTTAAATTAAAACGCCTAAAGCTAAACTTCCCTTGTAATGACTTGCAATGGGAAGCGTTTCTAAACCTGTTGAGAACATTATAATGTTTTTATTCCACAACACCAGTCAAATGCTTCTTTTTGTGATCTGATGTGACTTCTTGTCATGGAATGAGGCATTAAATATGTTTAAAAAAGAAAGAAAGAGGGGGCTATGTTGATTAGCGATGGATTATAAATATTCTCTGGTATTTTATTATGAAAATTCTCTGGTATTTTATTATGAAAATACCAGAGAAGGCTTGAATAAAACAGATAAACTAAAACATATCGTAGGGTTGTGGGGCCCTGGGCAAGGTAATGAAAATGGGCCCCACCAATTAAGCATAAATGTGTATTAAGTATAGTACATTCAACATGCATATGTAAAAATATTCAAACAGACCTTTTTTTTTTTTTTTTTTTTAATCTTTACTCAAGTGAGCTTGAGTAAATAGATAGGTCTAAATAAAATATAATTACTAAGTAAAATAAACAGAGCATAAACAAAAATAAACATACAAATATGCATAAATGACAAGAAACACAGGCTATTCTGCTTGTTTTTTTAAGGCCTGATTGATGATCACAAAAAACTTAATTGCTGGATCCAAGTCTGTAATTATTTATCGTGACATGCAAAATGTGGCTCAATTTTTTGATCATGGGCATCATTGCATTTATTAAAACAATTACTACAGCAATAAACATTATTTATATAGCAGTCAAAACAGCCTTTTTTTCAGCTTTGGAAAGACACCGTTTGGACTCCATTTCTACCACAACTTCACTTTAATCTCTCTATCATTCTTTAATTTCAGATTAATTAAAAATTGTTACAATGTTACAAGAGACTGTTCTGGGGGCAATATCAAAATCTGAACCAACAAACTCTGCACACAAAATATGAACAGTAACCAGAAAGATTTTCAGATTAACTTCTTCTTTAAAAATGATAAAGAACACATTGTTGTGCCTGTTTGTAGGGCTGCACAATTTGGCCAAAAATTTTGTTTTTTATATATCAATGTGATATTTAATTGTTGTTACTAAATAAAAACATTAAACAAAATAATAATTATTGATAATGATTATCAATATGTTTTACAGAAAACTGCAGCATAACCTGTTTTTATGCAGGAGGCCTGTAACTATAAATGTTTAGAAAGGTCTAAGGATTTATTATGAAATAAATTTTGATTAAACAAAATATTTGACTGTAATGTATTAAGCTTTATCAGGAAATCTTATGCATCCACTAAGAGAAAGAAAAAAAAAAACTTCTCTACACTGGAGAAAAACTTAGAGAGAAGTATTTTCCTATTTTTATCCAAAGTAAGGTGCTGTGAGCATCCCTAATATGGACAAAGACATACGCTATGGTGTAGCTGAATAAAACACAGATAGAGATGTTTTAATTGATGAAACATGAAGAGAACAAACATACGATTTATCTCTGTTCTTCAAGCCATCTTGGGTATTTTTATAGGAATAAACTATATTTATAATGCAATGCTACTCAACAGCCTTTATTACTGTATCGAACACTATAGAATATAAAATAATGATTTTGAATTGTCAGTAAGTAATTTTATAAAAAATGAGAACCTATAGCCCCCCTAAAAATGGCCTAACAACGCTCATGGTTATTAAACAGAGGACATGGAGCTGCTGCTTCACCATCAGTCCCATGTGATTCATGTGAACATCGAGTGTAGCACGCATGCCTGAAAAAGATATACATCTATATTAGAAATGTAACATTGTTAAACATTAAAACACTGTTAAACAGTTTTGTGTTATTTTTTTCTTTCAGACTGATTTTCGGTGATGGCAAGCCACCAGACCCTGGAAATGAAAGAAGAAAGTTAATCATACAGGACCTTGACAGTCTCTGGATTTAAATAGTTTATTCCTGCTCAAGGTAAAACTCTTCTTGCATAGGGACCATTTCTCATATGGTACTAAGAACTGAGATAAGTAAATAAGAAACTGATATCAGTGATTGAACAACTGAAATTTGACACTGTTGTCGAGGTAAGATATCACAAACTCATTCAACATTTGAGGACAGTAGGTTGAATCTGAAGAAATCTGTCATTTTACATGGTAAATGTATTTCTCTGTTGTGTGAAATTGACAGTGTTTTGATCTTTTTTCTTTTTTTTTTTTTCCATTGCAGTGTTGTAATTTACTTCGAAGTGGATCTCGTGAACCCAGTCTCGTGTCTCGTCTCGTCTCGTCTCGATAAGTGTCTCGTCACACCCCTACTAATGACGGAACCATATTCTAAAGTTTTACCTTTTATGATTTTGTGGCCAGTTTGAAAAGAGCAAATTTTCCTTTAAACTAATGATGACATGAAGTGTGTGATTTGTGTCTCATTTCAGTCTTGTTTCAGTCTGTCCATCATCATCATCATTATCATCCACATCCTCACAGACTGAGATCAGTCCAGACAGCCTTGTGACTCTCTTCTGTCAGTTGTATTACGTCTCTTGTGATGACTGGATCCGGTCTGAGGTGAATCAGGCTGGTGTTAAACTTACGATATCAGACTCCACATTTCAGATATTATTCTTATCAGGACACTGTATCATCAGCACTCTGACTACAACACTGCTGGATTTTTAAGGGACATTTCTGGTTATTGTTTTGTTGTTGTTTTGTTTGTTTGTTTGTTTGTTTTTTCAGTTTAACTGAAGAAATGTAAATTTGAATTATTTAAATTTCAGAGTTCAAATAAAAATGATAAATTATTTTCAATTATACCACATTTTCTCCATAAAATTTGTGCTTAACAGTGTAGTGATCAAACCTTCCATTAGAGTAAGAGACAGACAGAGGGGAAAGAACAGGAAGCAGAAGTCAAAATGGTCATGGTCAAAATTAGCCAAGTTATTGAACAAGTTGCATTCAACAAGTTTTATTAAACCGAAGCTAAAGAAATGAAAATTGCTGCTTTACAACATCACCTTATGAGACTGAAAACAATGTTTAGACATTTTTGTTGATACAGCTATAGAAAAATAATATAAACATTACAAGTATTAAATGAATTTATGTTAAATGATTAGATAGAGAGAGAGAAAATGTGAAGTGCAACACAGATGTATGTTTGCTTTCTTGAAGCCACATGCAGGCTGCTGCCAAAAAAAAATAGATCTTTAAATTCTTCACTTGAAAATTATACGACAAATCATATTTTCTGACAAAGAATGCTAAATTATTTAGTTAATTGATTTGTGTGGAACTATTGCAACTCATGTAATCAGGTAAATCAGCACGCAAGATACATTTTAAAGTATTGCTTCAGTTCAAACAGAAGGGCAGAATTGCAATGCCAAGGTCAAAGGGTCCCCATAAAATCAATGTAAAATGGAGGACACATCATCTCTATGCCTTGAATGTGATCTAAATCGCTTTTGAAGGTGTATGAAGTAATAGCTCCTAAATCTTGATCTATCTGTTATAGACTTGACTGGTTTCTTGAACAGATCACAGTTCAGATCACTTCTTACTCCAGTACTTTCCAACACAAACACAGTTTCACACCAGAGATCTTTCTGAACATTTCTTGTCTTGACTTCAGTAACTTTAAACACCTCATATGGAGGAATTAGCACCTCTCTCTCATCAGGAAAAGTAGAATATTTTGTCAGATCAGCACCTTCACAAGTTGTGATTTCAAAACAAGATTTCGTTCCAAATTCCTCCGCTTCTGTACGATCAAGAGAGGAGGATGCAAACTGGCCAAAACGAACCTGTTTGTTCAGAACATTCTTATCAAACATACTGTTTGTTCCACGATAAGTTGACTTGCATCCATTTTGTGTTTCCTTCAGAATCTGTATCGCTTCTGTTAGCAAAAACTGAAGTGAATACCATGAATATGTCTTGTTTTTGTATTTTTCTTTATCACTACGAACAGCGTTATTAAAAACCTGATATAGATTAAAACGTGAGTTAGTGTACACATAAATGGCAACCGTATGAATCTCTTTCAAGTTATCTTCTGGAGGCTTATGATTCTTTTCAGCATCCTGCCAAATCTTTTTGAAATCAGCTGAGCTACTGAGTTCTTTCCTTAGCAATTCTGTCTCCACCCGAAAGGCCATGTTCTTTTTGCAACCGACATAACAGTCATCAACAGAATTCAGAGCCATATCCAATGGAAATATCTGTCCATCAGCGACAGCTGCTCGATCCTGCAGCAACAGGAATCGTAATGATCATTCATCAGTATTCATATTTGTGATATTCATACTAGAACACAAGCTCACCTGTAGAGCGGTTGAAATGAGAAGAAGAGCTTCAATCATCAGCAGCATTTTGATTCAGTCGAATCACTCAGATGATCCAGTAGATCTAGTGAAGCGCAGATGCTGAAAGACAATGAGAAACACAACAGCGTTTCACCAATACATAAATTATCAGCAGGAATATGTGCATAGACTTGCACGCTAAAAATGTTTTACATTCAAATTTTCTGCTAGATTGCAAAACAGTTTGAAATTAAAATGAATAGTAATAAAAACAATAAAACATAACAGTAACCAAAGACAAACTGAAACCTTTAAGAGGAAGGGAAAATTGATCATACCTGTGATGTTTCTCTGATGTCCTTGTTATATTCACCTTTTACTTTACCCACCTAATGAGCTGGGATTATTGTTGTCTTTTTGTGAGGTCTTGAGGCGCTCAGGATCAATGACGAGAGGAGACTGGAAAAGGCATAAAGCCAGATGACAACAGCAGTATTTAAACCAACAGATGAGGAAGTGGTTCTTTTTTTATATCACACAAATTAAATAAATAAGCCAAATCAAATAAAAATACAAAAGTGCATTGCTTCTAAAAAGTTATAGCTAGAATGCACAGTACAAACGTTTTATGTTTTTTAAATCAGCAGTCTTGTAAAATTATTAAATATTTAAATGCCACTGTCATGGCACCTTTAACCACCTCTTATTCCATAACCCAATCAGAGACATTTAAATTTTCTTAGAATCTCTGCATCAGGATATGAAACTGCACGTATGCATATTCTTAAATAAACCACTGTTTGGTTCCCCTTAGGCTCTTTGCTCATGTTATACATGCCTCATATCTGGATTCAGTCATGTAGTTCTTGTTGTTTTCAGCTATAACTGATCAGTGCAGTAATTTCATGTTATTGATAGTAGCTCTGTTATTACAGTAGAAGTTCCAGTGGTGTCCTGACAATGAGATCGCTGTACAATGTGCTGTACAATGAAAATGTTTGCATTTCTGTATTAATTAAGAAAGACACAAGAAACAGCGTATGAATCTCAGAAATGGTGACAAACAACAAAATATCCCAATAAACAGACCAACTCTGAATATAAATAAAAGCAAATAACAAGAATAAAAGAAAACACTGAGGCAATTCAGCTGCATAATTTGATGCTGCAATGCATGCTGGGATTCATTGGTGTGTTTTGTAATGCCAAGCATTATGTTGATAGTCACATTATAGTTTAAAAGAATGTATAATAGATGTATAACAGAAATAAAGTCAATCTGGTGAATAATAAGTGAAGCTAGTGATGCTGTTTGTGTGTTCTGTGGAACAATTTATTTTGTATATATGGTTTCCCGACACAAATCCATTCAGATAAGGGTGTAAACTTTGAAAGTTCTCTGATTGGAGAAATGTTCAAATTGTCAGGTGTTGCCAAATCCCATACGACACTGCATCATCCTATGGGTAACAGTCAAACTGAAAGGTTTAATCGTACTCTTGGTGACATGATAAGGTCCTTGCCTGTGAGGTCTAAAATTAATTGGCCTCAGATGCTGAACACACTGACTTTTTCATACATTTGCATAGGCATGAGACTACTGGCTACCGACCTTTCTTCTTGATGTTTGGCCGAACCCCGAGATTGTTGGTGGATTTTTTGTTGAGTGTAATTTTGGATGAGGAGACTGTCAATGTGAGTCAGTATGTCGAGTCCCTGGGAAAGGATATGTCGGAAAAAATGCACGGCAAGAGCTGAACATAATAATCGCAAGTCGTCCAGGCAGTCAAAGGAGAGAAAGGAAAAAGGAAATTAGCTGACCGTTGGGAAAGCACAGTGTATACTGTAGTAAGTAAGAACTGTTCTTTGAATTCATACAAGATTCATCACCCTGTTACAGGGTTAATGCCTGTGTTAATGCCTGTGAACATTTTACCATTGCCTGCTTGGGATGATTCAGTAAACTCAGACTGTGACCTAAGTTCAAACTGTGATTCGTCACATACTGACTGTCAAAAAATGATACTGCAGACAGAACTTCTCAATGGATTGCTGATTTAGATGAGGTTGCAGAAATGGGTATGGGTGAATTGGAGGATGTGACTGACTGTGGTGAACATGAGATTTGTGATCATGAGGTGGGGCAACACACTAAACAAGATGAAGGGATGGAGATTAAGGACAATTCTGACAGTGTCTAATGCTTCAGTGTCTTTGTCCCATACATTAAATGATGAGATACAGTACCACCTTTAATAGAGGTTCAGAATGAAGACTGTGTCCCAAGTTGTAATGGCTGTTGCTGATCATGATTGCAATGGGAGAGAAACCTGTGGGGTTATCTCAATATAATGAAGATTCTTGTCATGTTGCAGCAGAATCTCATGAGCAGCAGAGAACATGCACAAGGTTTGGTACAATTATTAACCTGTGAGCAGATTGATACAGATCCTGTCGACTCAAAGGGTTTGTCCTGTAGTGGAAGTGTAACTGTTTTGTTTGTTTGTTTTTTCTTAATTTTCTTTTCCATCAGGTATTTGTTTGTTTTGTATTACTTTGTGTATTTTCGTGACTGATTGTACACCTGTCAATTTATTAAGAGTGGAAAGAAGATCTTGGTAACACTTGACAATACGTGTGCACAAATATGCATTAGTTCATGCTTAATTAATGCAGAGATAATCATGAGTTACAGTTTTTCTCAATTGCTTAAACACATTTCTTGAAATTATGCCACTTTTTTGCGAAACTCTTAACACAAATCCGTAACTTCTAACTCAATTCTCTGAACTTACTATATTCAGGTCAAAATGAAGCTCTCCGCTCAAAACAACTCAATCTTGCTGAAAAAAGCAAACTTTGCTCTCAGACATGACACACAAACCCTCAAAAACGCAGACACTACAACACACTTTTACACACTGATGAGATCAATTCAAAACAATACTATGAAAAGTGGCAATACGTGTTGCTTGGAAAACAAAAAAAAAATCACATGATAAACAACAAACGTATGCATTTGCAAATGTTTTAATCCTTAATTTATTGTACTGTAGAGTACAGAACAAAACAGCGAACAACAACAAAAATAATTATTCTGTCCCAGCATCCTGTCTTTGGTCTGGGACAGGCCAACGAACCTCCTCAACATCACAGACTAAATTGGCCCTGGACAGGCAGTGGGGGTAAAATCCTCTTGCATGCCTGATCCAACCCTGGCACGCACCAACTAAAATATTTGAGACTGCTTGTTTTCTTGCCCTTTCCCTTCCTATTTCTCTTCCTTGTTGTTGTCATCGTCCTCGTCCTTCTTCTCCTCCACGTCCTCTTTCACCTCCTACTCTTCCTCTTCGAAATTATACATTACTGTATGCGGGATATTGAAAATTGAAAAAGAACGGAAAGGATTTACAGATCAAAAAAAAAAAAAAAAAAAGAAAATACATTACAAAGTCATTGTGAAATAGAAATTGTAAATTAGAAAGTCCACTGTCAGAATTTGTAACTCTTGTGTTGTCCTCTGTCTATATATGCTTTCCAATTGAAGGTTCATGAGGTGTTGAGATGTACCTTTGAGCTATTTCTGAGAACTGCTTTATCATTGGTTGATCTGTAGTCTCTACATTAGTGAAAGTCAATATTCACTTGAACAATTCATGGCAAATTTACAAAAAGTCTAACAGAAATGTGTAGAATATGCTTGACGGTTTATGACAACTATTGCATTTACTGTAAAGACATATACAATGAGCTAATGACTTGATGTTTTGAGTGGTAAGACTATAGCACAGAGAACTATATACATGTAATACATTTTGAACAACATGACAATAGGAACTGATAATGTAAACAGGCTCGTCATTCCACAGAGAGAAGAGAGGGGTGGGGCGAGTAGAGCTCATTAACATTTAAAGCAACCTCGACCAGAACAGGATGATTTTTGCAAAGCTGATTTTGGCAAGGTAAAAGGGTGTTGTTTTACACTACCATTGAGAATTTTTAACCAAAGTATATTATAGACTTTTCATTAAGACCCTAATGACCCCAATGACCCCTTTAACAACTAGCCTCCCTTACAGTTTTTCACATTTGCTAAAACACTAAACCTCATACTCTAAGCCAAATTCTCAATAGCCTAAATCAATTTGTCAAATAAATCACTCTTTCTGCAAAACCTTAAACAAGTTTAGNNNGTTTAGACACTGTTTGCAGATCTCATGCTCTCTTTTTGCAAAACTCTAAACACATTCTCACTCACTAAGACACAGTTTGCTCTGTGATGAAGTTGTGACGCAAAACCCTAAACACAAGAAAGCAAAAGTTAAGCACAACTGCAACACGGCTGTCATCGTTAACACACAGTCACTCAAAATTCTTCACACTTGTTTCG
>JAHKKF010509539.1:0-18412 GCA_019740295.1 Labeo calbasu
AGATAGATAGATAGATAGATAGATAGATAGATAGATAGATAGATAGATATGATTTATAGAAATCAGTGTATGTGTGTGCAATCTAAACAATCCTCACATGAGAGAGTGTGTATGTGGGGTGTATGTGATCTATTCAGGTGTTTACAGATCACAGAGGCAGTCTAAAAGTTTCATCTGTGACCTTTAACCTGTGTTGAGGGTGAGGAAGTGTTGAGTGAATGGTGCGGAGGTGCTCAATGAGGGGTGTGTGAGGAGTGCTGGGTCGTTAAAGCAGTCTAGCCGTACGCCACACAGCTCTAAGCTTCCCATAAGGCAGGAAATTCCTCCTATGGGCCGTTCCACACCTGCACAAACATATCGTGCCATAGCACAAGCGAAACTCTACTACTGACACCCAAACAGGTCATGCAAACCACACAGACTCGATTTAAGATATGTCTGCACTTTATTCTCACTCTTATAAACACACACAATGATTTTGAAGGTCCTAAGAGTATGAATGTAAGCATTTCATATAGTAGAGGTTGAAAGACTGAATACATTCCTCTTCTTTGCCATTACTGTATAGATGCTACATCTAAGTTCTATATTATTTATCATGGTTCACTGCAAAATTAACCTTCTTGAATTAATTGTCCCAGATGTCCAAACCTGTGTGACTTCTTTTCGCTCATGGAACATAGAAAATAATTTCTATGATGATTCTAGCCACTCTTTTCAATATAATGAGGCTGACAAGCTCCAAAATGATGAGAAAGTACCAAAAAGCTATCATAAAAATGGTCTAAATGACTCATTGTATTTAAAGGGATAGTTTACCCAAAAATGATCATTCTAAACCCATACGACCTTCGTTCATCTTCAGAACACAAATTAAGAACAGCAACGGAATTACCACGTTTAAGGCCCAGAAAGGTAGTAAGGACATTGTTAAAATAGCCCATGTGACATCAGTGGTTTAATCTTAATTTTATGAAGCTATAAGAATACTTTTTGGGTGAACTATCCTGAATCTGCTTCAGCTCTCTGGTAAATTCATGTGATAAACAGTGATGTCTAATTTCTGAACAGATCATTCTTTTAAATCAGTTCTTTTCTATGAATCAGTTGATTCAGTTCACAAAACCTGATTGATTCATTCACAAACGGATTTGATTTTCTCAAGTTTAACTCACAGACTCCATTCGGTTTCTCACACAAAGCTATTGTTGATCTTCAGAAGACTTTAAATAAAGTGTTCAAGTAGTATGCGCTACTTTTGTTACTTTTATGTACTGTCATGTCTTTTTTGAATCTTAAAAGCTCCAATCTACATGCACTGTATTTGCACAGAAAAGAGCAACCAGCACATTGTTAAAAAAAAATCTTCTTCAGAAAAAGAAAAGTCATACCATTTGGAATGACATGACAGCGAGTAATTGACGACAGTTTTAATTTCTGGGCAAACAATACCTTTCATATTTCTACTACAGTATTTCTGTAATATAGCTGACTATGTGAGCTCAAATTTCCTTCTGTTAGCATGTACAATTAAAGAAATGACTTACAAAAAAAGCACCTGTGCAAATTAGAAGCAACTGGCAGAGCAGAGTGCCAACATTTCTTTCTTTTGCTTTTTGTTTAAATTTGAGCTGTCAGTCAAACCGTGACATTATTGTCTTTACATCATGTCAAATGTTAAAATGAATTTGCTGGCTGGTAAAATTAAAAGGCTGTAACGCACCAAGATCCTGCAAAATGTGTTTTCAGATTCTGAAACATAAACACCGCTTGCTATTTTCCTTCATATAATTTGCTATCAGGCCGTGCCTCCGTCTCCGTCTCCCTTCTTTTACTGTTATTTTTTTCCCTGTAGGCCCTGCTGTGAGTTATTAAGGCACTTGGGTCTGTCTGGTTTTATTTCCAGAGTCTCGTTTTTCTTCAGGAACAGCAGCTGGAAACAGTGCTGCCTGACACACTGCCAGCTCTCACCGACCGGTTCCTCTGCTTCCCTCTGACAGGAGAGAAGGCCACGGCCCAGTGCTTACTCAGAAACAGAGACCCTGAGGTACCAGACATGGCGAGATGGAAAGGATATAGGGATTCCAGACGCGTCTCGAGATCAGGAGACGCTACAATATGGACCTAACTCGGAGTTGGACTGCCATTACATGAACAAACTTTCAAATCGTACAGCATCAAGTCCTACCTCCTGTAATACAGAGTGACCGACATGCTGGCTTGGGAAACAAGCATTGCTTCATCATTAAGTAATGTACAACGTAAGTTAAGACGTTCTTAAGAGCATGATTTGTAATTGTTTTGGAAATCCAGCTTAAGTCTTTTATTAACATTCCCTCTGATTCTGTCTGCCGGGTTTTTTTTTTCTATCTGGCCTGTGGATGAAGGGCTGTATGAGTGTGTGAGTTTATGGTGAGAGAAGTCAACAGCAAGCTGTGAGAATGAGTGGAGAGAAAACACACATGCAGTGTACTAACATCACTTCAGACGTCATCAGGACCAAACATGAGAAAGTGTAAAACCCCCGTCCCACCAAAACGTCAAAACTAAATGGTCTAATAAAGACAATGCATAACATACTGCATCCAACAAGTATTGGAGACCTACAGGTACAAATGTGTGCATTTTTACTGTAGAGCACATTAGAAAGTTAAATTAGAAAGTTAATCATGTATACCTTGTCAAATAAATATTAGGGCTGTAAATTAACATTTTAAATGCCATTATATTAAAAAAAAACAATAAAAATGACATTTATATTTATTCATTTAGCAGACACTTTTATCCAATGCGACTTACAGATGAGGAACACAACAAGCTATTCGTCATAAAGATGCAAATAAACACAGGAAGTGCTTGTAATACAAAGTTTCAGGCATTTAGATTAGTACAAGCTAGACAGGGAGGGACTGAGGTTAGAGAAAGCAAAGGTTTTTTTTTTTTGGAAATTAGGATGCAGTCAAATGTTGACGAAAGAGATTCGTTTTCAGCTGTCGCTTGAAAATTGTCAAGGATTCAGCATTCCAGATGAGGGTGGGAAGATCATTTTACTAGCCAGGAACGGTGAATGAAAATGTAGTATATTGTAACATAAAAGTACTGTATATTGTATAAAACTTCTATATTGTATCAAAAATAAAATATGTAATTTTTTTTTTTAAGTTTTATAAATGTAAAAAATGTAATAAAAACACTACATAGGTTTTTTAAAATATATTTTTATTTTAGTTTAATAATTTTAGTATCTACCCTAGTGAAAAATAAATGTATTAAAATGTATTTGAAATACATTTATTTCATGCTAAGTATACTGCAAATATATTTACATATTTATGTAATTTATAAAAATACTCTGCAATTGTACTTTTGGTATTCTAAACTGGTATACTTTAAAGTCTGCTAAATTGGAACAACTAATTATGTACTTAATACACTTTAATAGTACAGAAGTAGTGCTGAAGTCCAACTATAGATATACTGAAGTATATCTGATTGTGCTAAAGTGAAACTACTGCAAGTATACTTCAGGTAAACTTTATATATCTTGCATTTAATAACCAAAATTATTCAAACATCATACAGTCTTCATCAATAGTGACATTAAAACACATTTTAGGCTTAATATTAAACAATTTTGCACATTTTGTGCATTGTGCACAAGTAGTACTCCAAATGACGTTTTACTCAGTGTGCAGTGACCTTAAGTCTTGAGCAATATGTCAATAAATATGTTAATAGATTTGAACTATACTTAGTATAAAAATAAATGCATATTACTTTTTTACTAGGGTAAACATTTTAGTAAGTTGCAGAAACAACATTGCTAAGTTTAAGTTTTTCATCTAATATTCAATGTGTATTTAAAGCTTTTTAAAAAAATGACTGATGTATGAAATTAATTGTGATTGTGATGTGTGTAATTGTGATTAATCTGATTATTCAATTCTATCAGATTATCACACAATTAAATAGATTCTTATTCATTTACAGCCATAATAAATTACACCATAATAATTTTTTTTCACCTTACACTAAAAGGGATAGTTCAACCAAGAATGAAAATTCTGTTATTAATTACTCACCCTCATGTTCTTTCGAACCTGTAAGACCTTCATTCAGGTTCAGAACACAAATATCTGATGAAATCCGAGAGCTTTCTGACCCTGCATAGACAAAAACACAACTGACACGTTTAAGGCCTAAAAAGGTAGTAAGGACATCGATTAAATATTCTATGTGACATCAGTGGTTCAACTGTAATGTTATGAACAACATTCAACAATTGCTTCTCTACCATGTCAGTACCATTGCGGTACTGTCATAAATTCATAAAATTAAGGTTCAATAAGTGATGGACTATTTTAACAACGTTCTTACTACCTTTCTGGGCCTTGAACGTGTCAGTTGCGTTGCTGTCTATGCAGGTTCAGAAAGCTCACGGAATTCATCAAAAATATCTTAATTTGTGTTCCAAAGATGAAAAAAGGTCTTACGGGTTTGGAACGACAGGAATTTTCATTTTTGGGCGGGTCAAGGAAAAACATAGCATCTTATTTTCCATCCTTTAAAAAACTTGCCCGTAGAGTTTATCAACTTTCCAAAATGTTCAAAAGCAAAGGTGTTGGAATTCCTGAACACAGGGGAATTCTGGGGCTGGAACCAGTGAATAGGCCCTCAGTGTGGATCCTGAGCAACAGTACCCCCTGCGTCACTGTACAATCACATAGTCTAGTCAGTACCCAGCAACCAACACTCAACCCTCTGTAAATGCTCCATATGTACACACTTTTAATCCTCCGCTACAAACGAAACAACACATAAACCATGTCTCGCTTCCTAGAATACAAAGACAACTACCCAAAGACAACAAAAGCACTGAACAAATATTAAACTCAAACTTATTAACTGATATATTCTCATTTGCTGCTTGTACATGCATTATTTAAAAAAATCTCAAGGAATGACAAATCGGCTAAACAAATTGCCACCGGCTATCGAGAACAGGACAAACTGTGTCCAACCCTAAAGCTTCACGTCATTTTGAGCTATTTCCAGAGCATAAATCTGAGTTTTTTAGCACCATTACACATACATGCACGCAGGAAAACAGACACTTTGATTGAACCATGGGAGATCCTAAATAGAAACAGACCTGCTTTTCACAAGCTCACGCATATTTTACGTAACTCTCACCTAAGTGCCATAGGTTAAATCTTGCTGGAGGGAGAAAAACCCCAACGTGAGGCCCTGAGATGAAAAACACACTAGTTTTATGAGTTGCTTTTAAATCCTAGGATCATATTTGTACTATTTGCAGTGCTAGAGCTTAGCAGGATGTGTTGTGATGTCCAAAGTCACATATTCACTTTCACTACAATGCTTACTTTCCTGGATCTTCACTAGACACTCATTCCACATTCTCAGCAAGAGAAAGAGGAAGTACATACTGTAGAGCACAATGATAGATTCTGATGAGACTGTAGGAGGAACTCAGGGGATTTGATTTTTGCAGACCACTGACTAGCCCACAGCGTGGGTTTAGTGAAGCACAATGTTTAGTATGAGTCATGCCCAGACAGACACTCATGCTCTCTGGGGCTCCTTTACTGACACAGACAATACGACTCTGCATCCAAATGGGTGTCTGCCAGACACATCAGCCAGATATATCCAGATTCCAAACAGACTATGTAATCCATCCGTTTATATAATCTTTTTCTTTGTCCCTGGCTTTCGCTGGAAAAGCAACACAAATACTCAGAGCCAATCTCTAATGACAGATTTGCTTACATGACAATGTACATGACAGTTTTAAATTCATGCATTTGAATCGATTTCTGTCAGCGTTTTACACAAATAAAAGTTTTTACATTATAATCATGCAACTTAATTCTGAAAGGTAATTGGTTTTACTCAAATGGCGAAAAATGATCAAATGTTTATGACATTTCTGCTGGCTTTTATCAAACATTTACGAAAAACAATCTGTTTTGTTGAGTTCTAAATTCACAGCAATGTGTGTGTCAGTGGAATGTGCACATAATTGATCAGCTTTGTTTGACTGTGAGAGAGAACGCACCTGTGACCAAACATCAATGACCTCCAAAACCCCGGGTCAAATGCAATGCGTCCAAGATGTTTCTCTACTTCCTCGTCTCAGTGAATGTGATGAAACTTCATCACTCATCAGGTGGAAAGTTTAACTCCCTTGAGGCACAATATATTTAGAAACTTTCCATTCCAGGGAAAAAAAACAGAGCAGTGGGGAAAATAATGCTTTAGTCATAAACTTATTCATTATTGCATAATAACTTCACTATTACATAATAACTTAATTGTATTATCTAATACCAGAAGGATCCTATTATTATGTATTCTTTCTTATTACAACCACATTACTGCTATATGATTAACTATTCAGTTTTTTTTATTCAAATAACCATGTATTGTCCACATACCTGCATGGGAAAGTTTGAGAACCTCTTGCAGAATCTTTGAAAATGTGAATCATTTGAACAAAATACGAGAGATCATACAAAATGAATTATATTTTTTATTTAGTACTGTCCTGAGTAAGATATTTTACATGAAAGATGTTTACATATAGTCCACAAGACCAAAAAAATAGCTGAAATTATTAAAATAACCCCCTTCAAAAGTTTGGAAACCCTTGGTTCTTAATACTGTGTGTGGTTACCAGGATGATTGTTTTTTTGTTTTGTTTTTTTGTGACAGTTGTTCATGAGTCTCTTGTTTGTTCTTAACAGTGAAACGGAGCACTGTTTTTCAGAAAAATCCTCTAGGTCCTGCAGATTCTTCAATTTTCAGACTCAAACACAACCATTAAAAAAGGTTCAAACATTTACTGATGCTCCAGAAGGATACATGATGCATTAAGAGCCTGGGAGTGAAAACTTTTGAACAGGATGAAAATTTTCTTATTTTGTTGAAATATCTTTTTTTCCATTTAGCACTGCCCTTCAGAAGCAACAGAAGATACTTGCATGTTTCCCGAAAGACAAATTAAGTACAATTTACCTTGATCTTCAAATTCCAAAAGTTTTCACCCCCCAGCTCTTAATGCATCGCATTTCCTTCTGGAGCATCAGTGAATGTTTGAACCTTTTTTTAATAGTTGTGTTTGAGTCCCTCAGTTGTCCTCAGTGTGAAAAGATGGATCTCAAAATCATACAGTCACTGCCGGAAAGGGTTCAAATATGCAAAAGATGCTGGAAAAATCTGTAGATTTTTCTGCAGGACCTGTAGGATTTTTCTGAAGAAAAGTGCTTAGTTTAACTGTTTAGAACAAACAAGGGATTCATGAACAACAATCAAAAAGCAAAACAGTCGTAGATCATCCAGGTAACCACACACAGTATTAAGAACCAAGGGTTCCTTTTGAAGGGAGTTATTTCAATAATCTCAGCTATTTTTTGGTCTTGTGGACTATATGTAAACATCTTTTATGTAAAATATCTTACTCAAGACAATACTACATAAATAATAACATGCATTTTGTGTGATCCCTCTCTTTTTTAGCTTAAATTATTCACATTGTCACAGATTCTGCAAGGGATTCCCAAACTTTTGCATGCAACTATATCTATTTTGGAGGCAAAAATGCAGCCTCCACAACTAAATTAAGACATGAAACCTATAATTTTGTGGCACGCATTTAGAGCTGATGGGGGATTTAATTCCATAACTAGTATCTATATCTATAATTATTGACAATTATTAAATTACTGAGCCATATGATGACATCATGTAATTAAATTAACATAAGACCCATGAACACAAGCATGTTCACAGTGGAACAAGAGTTTCATTATGTAACCAACGTAAAACAACAAACGTAACTTTTTTTTTTTTTTACAGTTGAAATCCATTAAAATGAGTATTTTGCAGGAGATTTATCCACTCAGAATCTCTTAAAGTTTTCTTTGCACACAAAAAGTATTCTTGTAGCTTCATGAAATTACGGTTGAACCACTGATGTCACATGGACTATTTTAACAATGTCCTTACTACCTTTCTCGGCTTTGAACGTGGTAGTCGCGTTGCTGTGCGTGCAGGGTCAAAAAGCTCTCAGATTTCATAAAAAATATCTTAACTTGTGTTCCGAAGATGAACAATGGGTTTGGAAAGACATGAGGGTGAGTAATCAATGACAATGAATGGGTGAACTATCCCTAACTGAAAACAGACAATGAAAAAGTTTTTAAGCTACGAAAATTGACCACAAACGTTTGCTAATGTGACCGCACCTTACGTGTTTTGATATCAGGAGCTAAATTATGTTCGTTCAAGTCTTTCAACTTTCCTGTTTTGCCTTTAGAAATCTTCAAAGTATGTTGATAGTCAATATGAGCTGGAGTTAATCAGACATTGCCAGGAAGATCTGAGAGGTGGTATTACCACTGGAATGAGGGTGTTCAAAACAAAACCATTACAAAGACTATGAAAAGCCATTTTCCAGCATACTTGGACAATGACTCAAGGGCCGGACCCTGGGTGTTTGTTATTTTGCAGAACACGTGTTATGCAATACCGTTTTTCAAATGCTCATGATCAGTCAAGGCTGAGTGACCGCACTGCACTAAGACTTTCACCCGGTTACACCCTTAAGACACACAATCAAGCCTGTCTTCTCTTTCCACAGGACTGGGTTTTCGGCCTATCACATCTCATCTGATTCAGCAGCAGTGAGGTGGAGCTCTAATCTGAGCGGTGGGACTTCAGCAGGCCAAATGTGCAACATCAGCTAATAAAGTTCAACATCTGAACCAGCATCTGTATCAGATTTGGGTCAGCTGCGTAGACTAAACAGGTGTCGGTTTTTCTTGCTCTTATGATTTCCAGTCTGAGAACGATTCGGAAGGTGTCCAGCGTTCCCTGTGAAAGTGAGATGACTACTTTCAGATGTTTAATGCTGACATCACAGTTAAAGCATGATGTCATTGTGTAACACCATTATTGGACTGAAGTTCTGCCAAGCTTTAATATACATATAACTGATATTTTATTGTATATAGCCATAGAAAATGCATGTCACTAAAATGAGCGTCTGTGTATACTGTGTACCGTAGATGTCATATGCAATTTATCACATGTGTTTTTTCTCACAATGGCTAATAAAACTCATTTGCACAGTGCATGTTAATTATCTTGTATGTGTTTGAAGCTTTACAAGGCCTAATTGCTAGTACTTCCATTACTGAAAATAAACATGATACGCTTTATGAACAATGACATTAAGGGCTGTTTACACAGCCACTCTCATTAACTCTCTACAAATGTATCTTTATGGCATACCCACACTTCCTAAAAAAAAAGCAAAGCCTCAATAACAAAGTGTAGCTGTCTGATATGAGCACATGCATCCCTTATGCCCAAAAGAGAGCTTATCTCTTAAGGACAGCTGACTCTGACTTTTGAACATCACTTCTTCTATTCCCTTTTCTTCAAACTGAAAAATGAACTTGTTTTATGTAATATTTTATATAATATTCCACATGTATTATTAGTTAATCAGGTCATTGGTTTTTCCAGTTTAAAATTAAAATAAAATAAAATAAAATAATGACTTTAAAATTATATTTCAGATTTTCCAAATATAAATTCTAATATAATTGATCAAATTTTGTCTTTAATAATACATTTCGTCATGACTTATGAAGTTGTTGTTTATGAGAAATTCCCAGGGTAAGACTTCACAAACCATTTGGCTGGTGGTACTAAAACTATCTAGTCACTACAAAATGTTTATGAACAGCTTCCAGAGAGAGTGGTCATTTCAGGTTTTGACAAGGCTGTTAACGCATTTACAAAATGCAAAGGACTGTGGCCAAAGATAGGTTCTTTGGACAAAAAGATTAGTGGAGATAGTGTAAAAATGGACTGAATTCATCATTTTCTTAATGTAGTCAAGGTGATTTTTTTTTTAGAGATTTTCAGTAATAAGAAAGAAAGAAAGCCCAATTTCTTTACTGTTAAAATACCTGAAAATATCTGAAGTGAGAAGTGAATGTTATTTAAAGTCTGACTGTGACCATTAAGTAAATAAGCCGTAACACCTGTAGGTCTTTTTAGGCTGTCAGACTCTGACAGCTCCTTCAGGAAAGGCAAAGCCACATGAATTTACGGGGTGAATGCAATGTTTTGAACTAAATATTCATTGGGGGAAAAAAAACAACATACCAGGTTCCTTTGATATCTTTGGATCAGGAGCGGTAAAATTGGGAAGGATAGCGGCGTATCACGCTATGAAACACCTGTTTTGGAAAAAATGGCAAAGAAAAACAGTTAAGTCACACTCCCTATGAATGAAACATTTACCTTGGCACATAATGAAACGAAAAAGGTAGATTTGACCAACGGTACTCAAAGCGCTTTCAGGAAACCAGTTAGGAGTACTTGCCAAATTACAAAGAGAAAGAGAGAGAAAATGGTATTCCTGTTAAATCACCCAAAAGCAAACAACCGATGGCGGCTTATGAAAGACGGATAATGACTGTTTGGGTACTCTCGGTGTTTGGCTTCTCAACGAACGAGGCAAATTAGACAAATAAATGAAAGGAAGTCAAGTTTCCGTCTCTCTTATTTTCATGCAGTCTATTGAATGGCAAATGAAGTTAACACCTGGGCAAATTGGAGAACTTGAAAGAAAGAGAGAAAGGAAAAAAAGGTTACTTTTTGGTGATCAGAAGACTGAGCAATCGTGACCTACTCCTAATAGCGAACTCGATGTCTGAAAGTGGCATGCGAGATGACTGAATACACTGAAAGAAAACAGAGACTGTAGGGTCGACATCTGGCAAGGTAGCGTGCTAGATTGGACGTGTTGTTAGTAGGTCAAGACTCGACAGTTGTCTGGAAAACGTCTTTTTTGGGCACCTCTGTGGCCTGCTCTAATATTTTTTCCACTAACGTGATCTGCAAGCTATAGCAAGTCTGAGCCATCACAACTGCAACTGTTGTTTTCATGCTGTTTACTGACGTCACCTTCATATTCTACATTCTGTTTTTGTTCGATAATGTCATTTACGAATAACACTGTGTGTCTTCTTCTGTACAGAACAGTGATCTTTGCCATGAGAGTATGTTTTTAAGAATCCTGCCCATGAACCCACATGAATTGCCTTTTAAGGGAAAGTTAAGCACAAAGACGGCCCAAGCTGAATAAGATGCCTTTCCAATGAGGGATTCACCACAAGCAATACTGCTAAAATAAAGACAAAGCTTTTTTGTGCATATCCTGTATTTTCATAACTTGGAATTTCAAAGCAAACCCATTCAGTAACACACAAAGCCTGATTTGATTGTGTATAAAAAGTTAACCACAGATCCTTTAGGCATTTTATTGCGTCTATCTCGATTAAACAGGACAGAACAAACCTGGCTCAGAATAATCGCATGCACTAGCATGTAAAACCAAAGGGAAAAATTATGAGGAACTGATCTTAGAGCTTAAATCAGATATAACAGTAGCTTTACATTTAATATATTTACACTTTGCATACATCACACACTGTTTTGAAAGTATAGCCACAAGAATTGTTTTGAATTTTGTGTAAAGGCAATTCAGAGAACTGTTTGTAAACACATTAGAAAGAAATGTATTGCTGAAAACTACAGTATTGCTAGCTACTATAGCCTACAGTTCGCCTTTGTCACATAAATCCATATTACCTGATTGCGATAAAACAGCTTGGTCATCCATTCAGGTTGTAGCAGTTTTTGACAGTTGAGAGAGGTGGCAACTTTCCTGCGAGTGGGCGTGGTTTCAGCTCAGAACGTGGACACTCCCCCATCGTTTGAAAACAGAATACTACTTATTTTTTAAAGTCTTTGATAACATATTTTATTTACTTAGTGTTTTTTTTATCATTCAGAATTTGACTGGGTGGCTAATAATATGTTTTTTTCTGTTGTGTGACAAACTCAAAACATTTATTATCGCTTTACGCTCCCTGCTGAAAAAAAACTGCTAAAACCTGCATAGGCTGGTTGGCTGGTTTTAGTTGGTCTCCCAGCCTGACCAGCTAAGACCCCTCAAAACCCCTCTAAAACCAGCCTGCTGACCAGCTAAGACCAGCCTGGATGACCTGCTAAAACCAGCCAACCAACCTAGGCTGGTTTTAGCTGTTTTTTGTTTTCAGCAGGGCTGACTTTAACAAAGTTGTATGCACACAATCTTTCAACTTGACAGTTTAAAGTTAACCCGCTAATTTTCATTGGATATAATATTAAACAGGGATATCATGTATCATGCAAGAATGAATGACACCCTTAGACAACAAAGAAGAAAAATAATTTTGTAAAACCTATACATTTTGAAACAATCAAATTAACAACTACTGCGAAAACATATTTTGTTAAAGGAGAAGTCCACTTCCAGAACAACAATTTACAGATAATGCACTTACCACCTTGTCATCCAAGATGTTCATGTCTTTCTTTCTTCAGTCGTAAAGAAATTATGTTTTTTGAGGAAAACATTTCAGGATTTTTCTCCATATAATGGACTGCTATAGTGCCCAGAGTTTGAACTTCCAAAATGCAGATTAAATACGGCTTCAAACGATCCCAAATGCAGTTGTAAACTATCCCAGCCGAGGAAGAAGGGTATTGTCAAGCATAAAGATCGGTTATTTTCATAAAAACAATACAATTTATACACTTTTTAAACGTCAAACGCACGTCTTGTTTTGCTCTTCCTGACCTCTGTTTTTTCCAGGTTATGACAGTTAGGGCATGTCGAAAAACTCCCATCTCATGTTCTCCCTCAACTTCAAAATCGTTCTATATCGCTGTTTTACCTTTTTTGTTAAGGGTGTTTGATCTTCTTTGCATGTTCACTTTGCAAAGACTGGGTCGGTACTTCTGCAGCGATGTAGGATGATTTTGAAATGATTGAGAAAGAAAATACAATTGGAATTTTTTGACATACCCTAACTGTCTTGAGCCTTCAGTTCAGGGAGAGCAAGACAAGACGAGGATTTGAGACTAAAAAGTATTTAAACTGTATTTTTTTAATGAAAATAACCATTTCTTTCGCTAGATACGACCCTTCTTCCTCGGCTGGGATTGTTTACAACCGCATTTGGGATAGTTTGAAGCCGCATTTAAACTGCTTTTTGAAAGTTCAAACTCTGGGCACCATGTCAGTCCATTATATGGAGAAAAATGCAGAAATGTTTTCCTCAAAAAACACAATTTCTTTACGACTGAAGAAAGAAAGGCATGAACATCTTTGATGACGAGGGGGTGAGTACATTATCTGTAAACTGTTGTTCTGAAAGTGGACTTCTCCTTTAACGCCAATAAATGTGGTTTAAGTGTACTTACAACATCACGCACAAGCAATATTTTAGTACTTTTTTATTTTGCGCTTGGCTTAAACACGTCTGTGCGTTATAATTAAGCTAGTTAGCATTTAGCATCCATAGACAGACATTAACTTGTGTTGAACCCGGAACATTCCTTTACACTAACTGCTAAATGATGCAGTTGAGCCATGAATCATCCACAAAATGCTGTGGAAGACAGACCCGGTGTTGAACGACAGGGCGAGGTGCATTTAAGCAGTCATGTTTGTGAGGATTAGGGGGCGAGCGCACAGTAGCGGACAGTAAGCTAACAGTGATAGATTCCTCACCGAATGAGCAGACACTTTCACTCTTTCCTAACCTCACCTCTGCACTGCCCTGACTCATAACATGTCTGTTATTCAGACTTTCTGCTTGATGAGTGGGAAAAACACCGGAAAATGCTCATCATTCTCCATGTTACCGTTACCTGTGTGACTGTGCTGTTCTGCTATCTCCATTTTGAGCAAAGAGACTTTAAAACACAACAGTGTGTGAGTTTGTATATGCTGTGTTCAATAGGCTGTGATGTGTTGCTAACTTAGCTGTTTTCAGCTGATGTGGTGTTATGCCACATGTTATTGACCTTCATTGTTTGTTGTTTTAACTGCCAGGTACGGATGCATCAGGCCTCAGTTTGTGGCTGAAAGATATGTGTTTTTGTGTGTGTTGTGTGTCACCCGTCTGCTATTTTCGCCCTGTTTTGGGGTAACATTCCTGTACTGCTTGTGTTGGCACTAAAACTCCGTCCTGTACTGATGACATGAATCAGAGCTTTTCATGGCCGCTGCCACAGACATCCACCCTTCGCTCTCTGAGCACACTCTAGAAGGCCAACATTACACATCTAAATGCAGATCCACAAAGAGCAATTATATAACAGCTAACCGAGAGAAACGGATGCCAAATACTGTATGTAATGAACGCCTAAAAACTTAACAATATCATTGCACTAAACACAAAAACATCAACAGTTCTATTTTATTCTTTAAAAAATTCTAAAATAATAATAATAATAATAATAATAATAAATGTTTCTTGAACAGCAAATCAGCATATTAGAATGATTTCTGAAGTATCATGTGACACTGAAGACTGGCGTAATGATGCTGAAAATTTAGGGAATAAATTACATTTTAAAACACATTAAAATAGAAAAGAGTTATTTCAAACTGTAATAATATTTCACAATATTACTGTTTTTACCATATTTTTAATCAAATAAATTCAGCCTTGGTGAGCGTAAGAGACTTAAAAAAAAAAAAAAAAAAAACACCACATTTTGGAATGAAGAGGTATGTGTATGTATACATATATTCTTTACTGAAGTTACATACAAATTAATTATTTTAAGTTTAATTTACTTGTCTATAGTAAAACTCTTGCTTTCAATAAACAGTCCATCACTATCCAACTTAGAAAACCAAAGGACCGAAGACTGGGAAACAGCCTATAAATGTATAGAGTTCACTTGTACAAACTCATCTTCTTGTCTCTCACTCACAGATATCAGTCTGTTATGACCTTTTTAAGTTTCATTACGGTTGTCTAAATACACACAGCTTCAGACGCCACATAAGGACAAAGCCATCCTATTTGCGTGAGGTTTGGCGAGGCTTCTGCAAACAGCCGATCTCTCTGAGAGACTGAAAATATGGAGCCACATCTATAGAAGCTTCTAGTAACTTCTCTGTGGGGGCATGAGGAGATGCATACCTTGGCGTTGTCTGGTAAAACAGTAATGTTGGTGTATGTCTAGGGGAATGGGTTGTTCTAAGGCCTATATTTGGATCATTTTGTCGTGACAGCGTTCAAGCCATGACCTGAATTCCAGGAGAGCAAAGGACTCAATAAACTGAGTAAAGTCAGTCAGGCGGCCATATGGAATATCATTTAGTGTGACTGCTGGACAGCACATTATTGCACTGGTTTAGTATTATTACTGTGGAGACTTTCTCTCGACTGTAAATCGTACAAGAACACACAGAAGACCACAACCGTTCCCTAGATGTTCTGTTGTAGCCTGAAAAATACCTTAAATGATTACTGACCATTAGGGCTGGGTAATAAATACCAGTTTCTCAATTTGAATCAATTCTCATTTTTACAAAACAATATCGATTCTTAACCCTTTAACTGTCACCGTCCCCTCTGAGGGACGCCTCAGTTTACTTCACCATATTACAAATAAATCCTAATCTAATCATGACAAGCTATATATTGTTGGGAAGGTCTAAGACTCCTAAATAGATATTTTACCACTTTTTTTTTACAAATTATGTAGGAAAAGTAATAGATTAATTTATGACAAGAGTGCACCTCAAAAATCTAACAGCAGTTCTGACCTTTGTCACAAAAAGACTTTCATCGTTGCCTTTTTCCCTATCACACAATAGAAATCTCAAGAAATTATATATCAACTGAAAACTTAAAATCTCAAAAATCATCCTTTGAAAACCATTTTAAAATCAGACATTGCATTACCATGGAAATTGTACATCAAAAGCATATTACAAAATGTTTTTGTTCATAAATTCTAAAAATTTAACTCTGGATAGTGCATTTTCATGTCTATGTTCAAGATAGGGTGTGACAGTTAAAGGGTTAAATACCAAGAATTGATAGTCTAGCCTGTTTTAAGTTAACGAACTGAACATTATAGCGCACATTTCATCCAATAAATCGCGGTAAGCTTTGTGCTTTGTTGCTTTTGATATAAAACAAAGTCTCAGATTTTAAATTCTGTTCATTTTGTTAGAGTATTCAAACAATAAAGGCTGTTTTGGCACCTGTATAATGTGAAGGGACATCACTGTATTGCCTAGGTTCAAGAAAAGTAGACTTTTATGAAATATGACGTAATTGGGGTCCCTTCAACCCGTGAACATCAAAAACCACAGCAGACTTGGTAACACTGATGGTAGCGCTTGCTAACTTGCTCAAGTACTCCTCTCTGTACCAATCACAACAGTCTTGGCCAGCTGACCAATCAGTGCAAAGTAGGCTTATGAAAGGGAGGGGTTTACAGAAATTATGCTCAGAACTGATTCATACGAACCGCTTCAAAATCATTGACAAATGACTATGTATAAATGTATATTCTGAGAAATTTACAATGTTTTCTGACTCCAACACAATATTAGGGTACTTTAAAAAAAACATATGAGCTGCTTTTAAAATGATTTACAGTATTTGAAAACAGCTTAAGTACTCTTGATACTGATAAATGTAGTTAAATTCGTAGTGTACCAACGTCTCAAGTCTCAACACTGCTCAGTAAAACTGAGCTAAATACAAACAGATGGTTACTACAGTCTAAGACCTCTAAAAACAAGAGCTTTGCCACTGTTTGTTGGCTACTCTCCTTCGGGCTTTTTGAAAACGGAGGGAAAAAACAATCTCAGATTTTCTCAAGTTCTGACTTAAACCTAACGCTTCATTTAGTTGCTGGTAACATTAGACACCTTCAAAAATGAGCTTGTGGCGCAGATGAAATTTAACTGGTCTGCACATATTCCAGCTTCCTCACTCAGATCAAACCTTTCAACAAATCAACCGCTGTTTCCCACCACATTCCATCCTTTAAGTTTCAAACAAAACAACACTCAATCCTTGATAGCCTTTTCCACAACCCACCCACCCCATCATGCCCCTTTACTTGTCTCATAAATCAAACAAACCTTTCTGAGGGACCCAATTTCTACATTTTTTGCTCTCAGACTACCCTAAATGATCTAATGAGCAGTGTGGGTTTGTGCTTCTAGACATGTGATGTTGTACGGTGGGTTCGGGCCAGTCTGGACTTTGAATCAATGCAGTCTGACCCAGCCGCACCATTTCAAAGGGCCAAAACTGCAGCCCGTAACCACCATTAACTCCGTTTGCCGTGTCTGCCACATGTGGTATTCAAACTGAGGCTGAGGGAGGGTCAGTTTGAAGTTTCAAAGTGCGGAACATTCTTTTAACGGCCAGCCAGAAGCCAATTATAGAGGCAGCCGCTTTAGATGAGGCGGCGGATTGAGGGGCAAATAATCTTTCTTAGAGTTTATTTTATGCTTCAGCACTTATAGCTGCTTGTGCCTTTTGATGATGTGCTTTTTACACTGAAATATGTGATGCAACCCCTCTAATTGATGTGGTTACATTAAATCCCTCAGCAGTATAACGTGATCAAGCAGAAGCAATCAAATATGCAAACTGAGATGGTAATCAGGTAATAAGCAATCCTAATTTATGACGGTTGGTTATTTGTCTTCTGTAGATACTTGCAATATTCAAATCAATACAGCTACAGTCAAATAACATGCTTGTCCTCTGAATTATGATTAATGTTACACTGGAAAACGCTTATGCAGCAAAGGTGTTAAGTGTGGATTTTATGCCTTCCATATGGTCAATTCCCAAGCATTTGTGAATTGTTGTGGTTCAAAAACCGTGAGACAGGTTGGAAAATATGGATCATTTTTGGCATTTCTATAAACATAAAGCATTCTTCATCGAGGCCTGAACCTTCAACACATGTGAACCCACTGAACCTGTAGCAGTCTCTACTAATGCTTTTCTATCACACATAAAATATAGATATTTAATGAACTCAAATACAATTTTACAAAAAAATACTCACCATCGTATTCGTTGACTGACCACAAGACGTCAACTATGACATCATCGCAAATAGGATGGGCGGAGAGGAGAGCTGATGATGTAACTAGAGGAGAAGTGAGAGATGCATGGGCGCGAGGAACGTCAGGAAAATCCCATGAGGAATGCTCCACTGAATCCCACAGGAATGTGGCCGCAAAAACCTCTGCTTCACAACAACTAAGCAAATGAGGGCATCCCTCTTCCACCACCACTCTGAACAGGAAGTGACTTAAAAAAAAACAACATAGGATTTCCAACTGCTTCATTTTAAGTGTTGAGACTTACAAACAGCATTACAGCTTCTTTGATCCTTGCTAAAACCCGTGTTAAAAGCCACAGATCTGAAGACATCTATGATTCTGTTGAATAAGATTGAAACACTTGTGTTTGGGGGTTGT
>JAHKKF010509542.1:0-11125 GCA_019740295.1 Labeo calbasu
AATATTTTAAATATATTTTTTGTTGTTATATAGTAAATTTTCGTGTTTCCAACTTGTATCTTATAAGCTAATATTGAATATATTTATAGATATCAGTCTAAAAAAAAATACACACATATTGTTTTCATTTATTTTCATAATTTTTTTCTTACCTTTTTTACCTTTTTGAAAAATATTAAAAATATTTTTGTTGTTGTATAGCAAACTTTCAATTAACTTTACTCCCTAAACTTTTTTTAATTTAATTTATTTATTTATTTAGCTATAACATTCTAGAAAATGTAAGATGTAGGGAGGATGTCAGGAGTTTCTTTTTAAGTCGCCAAAAAACACACCAAAACGCTGCTTGCATTTTTCTTAAAATTCTGGCAAATTCATCCATGCACAGAAAAAAAAACAAACGTGACTAAATTAGTTAGTCTGAAACTTCAAGTTATCAGTTTATAATGATATATGGCACTTGATGCTAACTGCTAAATTTCTGATTTCTGAAGGATCATGTGACACTGAAGACTGGAGTAAGTATGCTAAAAATTCAGCTTTGATCTTAGGAATAAATTACATCTGACAATATATTCAAATATAAAACAGCTACTTTAAATTGTTATGATCAAATAAATACAGCCTTGGTGAGCATACGAGGAAAACATTTTCAACAAGACAACTATGACTTAAACATCTGAACACTGTCCAGAAACACATCTTACTCTACTTGGAAAAGTCGCTGCAAGCGATATCCATAATAACCTGTAGATATATATACATTTTGAGCATTAACACTGCAACAAATGTTGCTATAATGACAGTTTAGAGCCAGATTAGCGTGTTTAGGTTACACAAGTGGGGAGGAAATTTTAGACATGTAGGCTTGACTAGCTGTTTCCTAAACACAGGGGTTCGTTCCTCTGATGTGCACCGAGTTTGACTGATACAGTCTGTCCTGCCGAGATTCCCTCAGCCGTAACCATAGCGTTATCAGAGATAGGAAGTGGAAGTGTTATTGTTATAAACCCCCGTCTGGGTGGTCGGCCGACACATGAGTCCATCACACGCTCAAACTAAATAGATTTGTAGAGATACAGCACACTAACAAAGCTACCGAGGGTTTATATTGCATTGTTGAACATAAAAATGACATTCAGAGCTTTGCAGGCTGTTTTAAGGAGGCCAAAACAAACAATACATGCCTGCACAACATTGCCACTAGTGCAAATGCAAATAAGCCTGCAAGACAGCTGCTATTGGAGATTTTCACAAATATACACATTTCAGGCGCACCCAATGGAACGATAACATGTGCGCTGATGCATGTACACGCTTCAGGTCCGACACGATGGCACGAGGCCAGAGCAGACCTGTCCAAACTGTAGGAATGCATCGCTCCACCCAAGATAAGCAGGTACGGCTAAAATGACCTGAAAACAGAGATCTAGCCAGAAAGGATGAGCCCAGTTCCTTGTCAGTTCAGTCAGCATTTTGAGTCCGTAGGGTTGTTTTGGAGTCTGGAGTCCAGACCGTCGACGACACCCTGTCTCTGCCCAGACCCACTTGTTGATTCTTCTCTGCATTTCTGAAATGATTCGGCCAACCATTCGTTGATCCAAAAGAATTTAGAGGGATCGTTCACACACAACCATGTTTTTTCAAATCTTTTTCATTAAATACACAAGGAGAAATTTTGACTGCACAAATTTTGACTGCACAAAGCTTCAAGAAAGGGTTTCAAGTTATAAAATGTACACAAAAGCATAAAAGTGATTCTTGTGTTACATTTGAAGTCATATGACATATGTTTTTATGTGACAAACATATCAAAATGAGCAGTTTTTCACTCAAAATCTTGATTTCCGCTTTAGCTCTTTATGAGAGTTCATATAAGAAAGAGCAATGTCAGATTTGTGAATGAATCACTCTTTAAAATGGATCTTTTCAATGAATCAGTTGCTCCTGTTCATTAAACCCGAATGATTCAATGATTCAATCTGAATTATTCCAATGTCAGATTTGAAATCATTCTTTAGAAATTGATCTTTCCAATGAATTAACTGCTCCTGTTCATAAAACACGAATGATTCAATGATTCAATCTGAATTATTCTAATGTCAGATTTAAAATCATTCTTTAGAAATGGATCTTTCCAATGAATCAATTGCTCCTGTTCATAAAACCCAAATTATTCAATAATTTGGTCTGACTTACTTCAATATCAGATTTGTCAATAAATCTTTATTTAGAAATGAATCTTTTCAATAAATTAATTGCTCCTGTTCATAAAACCCAAATGATTCAATGATTCGGTCTGAATCATTCCAATGTCAGATTTGAAACAGTTCTTTAGAAATTAATCTTCTCAATGAATCAATTGCTCCTGTTCATAAAACCCAAATGATTCAATGATTCTGTCAGAATTATTCCAATGTCAGATTTGAAACGGTTCTTTAGAAATTGATCTTTCCAATGAATTAACTGCTCTTGTTCATAAAACACAAATGATTCAATGATTCAATCTGAATTATTCTAATGTCAGATTTGAAATCATTCTTTAGAAATGGATCTTTCCGATGAATTAACTGCTCCTGTTCATAAAACACGAATGATTCAATGATTCAATCTGAATTATTCTAATGTCAGATTTGTCAATAAATCTCTCTATAGAAATGGATCTTTCCAATGAATCAATTGCTCCTGTTCATTAAACCCTAATGATTCAATAATTTGGTCAGAATATTTTCAATGCCAGATTTGAAATCATTCTTTACAAACAAATCTTTCCAATGAATCAACTGCTCCTGTTTATTAAACATGAATGATTAAATGATTCAGTCAGAATTATTCCAATGTCAGATTTGAAATCATTCTTTACAAACAAATCTTTCCAATGAATCGATTGCTCCTGTTCATAAAACTCATATTATTCAATAATTTGGTATTAATTATTTCAATATCAGAATTGTCAATAAATCTTTATTTATAAATGAATCTTTATAATAAATCAGTTGCTCCTGTTCACAAAACCCAAATGATTCAATGATTCAGTCGGAATTATTCCAATGTCAGATTTGAAACTGTTCTTTAGAAATGGATCTTTCCAATGAATTAACTGCTCCTGTTCATAAAACACGAATGATTCAATGATTCAATCTGAATTATTCCAATGTCAGATTTGAAATCATTCTTTACAAACAAATCTTTCCAATGAATCAACTGCTCCTGTTTATTAAACTTGAACGATTAAATGATTCAGTCAGAATTATTTCAATGTCAGAGATGAATCTTTTCAATAAACAACTTCTGTCTGAATGATTCCAGTGTCAGATGTGTGAATGAATCATTCTTTAGAGTTGGGTCTTTTCAATGAATCATTGCACCAGCTCATAAACCTGACTAATTCATCGATTTTGTCTGAATGATTCCAATGTCAGATTTGTGAATAAATCATTCTTTGGAGATAGACATTTTCAACAATGCAGTTCCTGAATAGGAAAAACTGAACGATTCAATCTGAATCTGAATGATTCTATGATTCTTTTAAATGAATCCATTGCTCCTGTTCACAAAGCCTGAATGATCTAGTAATTCGCTTTGATTGACGTCAATTTCAGATATGTGAATAAAACATTCTTTAGAATTGAATCTTTTTAATGAATCTAATTATCTAATTTCTGAATGATTTAATGATTTGGTCGGAATAATTCCAAAATTAGATTTCTGAATGAATCATTCTTTAGGAGTGGGTCATTTTAATGAATCAAATTATCCAGTTCATGTAACCTGAACGTTTCTGAATAATTCACTGATTCAGTCTGAATGATTCCAAAGTCAAATTTGTGAATAAATCATTCTTTAGAGATTAATCTTTTCAATTAATGAACTTCTCCTGTTCATAAAACCAAAATGATTCTGTCTCAATGGTTCCAATGTCAGATCTGTGAATGAATCAGTCTTTGGAGATGGATCTTTTCAATAAAGCTTTTTTTGAATAAATATTAAAAAAAAGAAACGATTCAATCTAAATGATTCAGTCTGAATTATTCCAAAGTCTGATTTGTAAATAAATCATTCTTTAGAAAGGGATCTTTCCAATTGTTCAGTTGCTCCTGTTCATAAAACCTGAATGATTCTGTCTGAATGATTCCAATGTCAGATTTGTGAATGAACCATTCTTTAGAGGCTCTTTTTTGAATGAATGATTCAGTTAAAAAATAAATGTATTCACACAAGAGGTTGTGTTTATTACTTTAACTGAAGAAGTTTTCAATATAAGATTTGTTTTTTTATCTTCAATACTGAATAAAAAAAAACATTGTTGATATGCAGCACAGACATTTTCCCACTGAGTCATCAGAATAACTGTAACAAATTTATTGCTCAGCTATCATTTTGGATAAGAGCTGGAAGTCTGGACTTGCTCTAGTCTCAAAACACAAATGAAACCATATCCATCTACTTCAGACTGGATCTGATAGCAGCCTGCATTCACCTCTGACTCTCAAGAGCCCCCTCCCTATGAAAAAAGACAAAACCACAGCCAGACATGAATAAACAGATGCAAACAAACATGACTAACCAGAAAGGCAGCCGATGACGCAATAAAATGGAGAGATTGACCGTTTGGTGTGAGATTATGGTCTACTTTAAGGAGGAAGTCATTTTTCAAACATTCTGGTTTCTGTAAAGTGTTTAGAATCATCAATAAAGCTGCCAAAATTAGTCAATAAATTGTCATTCAGTTAATACTGACTTTATTGCTCAGAGGTTGCCCTTTCATTGCTCAAGACTTGGCGTTCTCAATTACGACATTAATTTAGTCTCAGATGTTTCTCTGAAAACGCCTTACGGCACACTAATGAGACAACTGTTGGTATTCCGTACAGCGCTATAATGTGGATGGCACAGCCAAATCATTTGGTTTTGGAAGAATGTAATGAGAATTTGGGTTTACTTTGAAATCTGACTTTAACACAGTTTGAGTCATTGTTTAGATCTTTTCTGAAACTCCAGAGAAGACAAATGTGGGATTACTGGAGTGTTTATCTCAGAAGATAAATGAAAAAAAGCAGGCAGATGTGGACAGTAGTGAAGTATTTTTACTTCACTCAAGTACATTTAAAAAGTATCTGTACTTTATCAGAGCGTTTTTCTTTACTTCACAACATTCCAAACCATAGTATTGTATCTTTTTACTGCACTACATTTTTATAAATAAAACTTACTGGTTTTTTTAAACCTTCAATACTTAGGAACATTAAACGTGCTACTTTCTTGTACTCGCGTAAATATCTGAATTACTTTTACTACGTTCTAGATTTCTAATGTAATTAAACATTAAATGTTATTTAATATATAACATAGTGCAATAAAGTTTGCTAAAGAAAAACACTGATAAAGTACGGACACTTGAAAAGTACTTTTAAAGCAGAGTAAAAAAAAAAATTATAATACTTCACTACTGTCCACCTCTTACGACACTTTCCAAATCTCCATTTACTCTTCAATCATGTCTTTGCTATATATGAGAAGAAACTAAATGAATCTTATTTATGATATGGGCAAAAATCACTGATAATGATTAATCGTGATTAATCGAACCCAAAATAAAAGATTGTGTTTACATAATGTGTGTCATTTGAGTGCACTACTAATAATTTAAAAATATAATAGAAAGAAAAATAATTCCAACCTTTTTTACTAATACATAATATAGTGATAATACACTGATTTCAACATTCTCCAGTTCATAAAACCTGAAAGTTTCAGAATGATTCAGTGATTCAGTGTGAATCATTTCCAAGTTAGATTTGTGATTGAATCATTCTTTAAAGATGTATCTTTTTTTAAAGAATCAATTTACCTGAATGATTTTTTCCGAATGATTCTAAATTCAGATGTGTGGATTACTCATTATTTGGAGATGGACCTTTCTAATGAATCAATTACTTCTGTTCAAAAAGCCTGAATGATTCAGTAATTCACCCTGAATTATGTCAATTATAGATTTGTGAATGAATCATTCTTTAGAATTGAATCAAATTCTCCACTTTATAATGTTTCAGAATGATTCAGTGATTCAGTGTGAATCATTTCCAAGTTAGATTTGTGATTGAATCATTCTTTAAAGATGTATCTTTTTTAAAGAATCAATTTTTCCTATTCATAAAACCTAAATGATTCTGTCTGAACGATTCCAATGTCCGATTTGTGAATGAATCATTCTTTAAACATGGATCTTTTCAATTAATCAATTGCTCCTGTTCATAAACCTAAATGATTTGTTCCGAACGATTCTAAAATCAGATGTGTGGATTACTCATTATTTGGAGATGGACCTTTCTAATGAATCAATTACTTCTGTTCAAAAAGCCTGAATGATTCAGTAATTCACCCTGAATTATGTCAATTTTAGATTTGTAAATGAATCATTCTTTAGAAGTGAATCAAATTTTCCAGTTCATAAAACCTGACACCTCTGAATGATTTAATGATTCAGTGTGAATGATTCCAATGTCAGACTTATTAATGAATCATTCTTTAGAGATGGCTCTTTTCAATTAATCAATTGTACCTGTTCATTAAACCTGATGAATTCAATGATTTAATCTGAATGATTCCAAAGTCAGATTTGTGAATGAATCATTCTTTGGAGAAGGATCTTTTCAATAAATCAATTTCTGAACATAAAAAAACTGAACAGTTCAATCTGAATGATTCAATGATTCAGTTCACCATTCTAATTAATCAATTACTTCTATTCACAAGTCCTGAATAATCCAGTAATTCACCCTAAGTGACGTCAATTTTAGATTTTTGAATGAATTATTCTTTAGAATTGAATCAAATACTCCACTTTATAAAGTTTCAGAATGATTCAGTGATTCAATGTGAATGATTCCCAAGTTAGATTTGTGATTGAATCATTCTTTAAAGATTTTTTTAAAGATCTTTTTAAAGAATCAATTTTTACTATTCATAAATCCTAAATGATTCCATCTGACTGATTCCAATGTCAGATTTGTGAATGAATCATTCTTTAGAGATAGATCTTTTTTTAATGAATCAGTAGCTCCCTTTTAGAAAACCTGAATGATTTGGTCTGAATGATTCCAATATCAGTTTGGAGGTGAACCTTTTTAAAGAATCAATTAGCTCTGTTCAGAAAGCCTGAATGATCCAGTAATTCACCCTGATTGAAGACAATTTCAGATTTGTGAATGAATCATTCTTTAGAGATGGATCTTCTAAATGAATCAAATGCTCCCGTTCATAAAACCTGAATGAACATGAACCTGAATGACTGATTATATATTATGTTAACACAAACTTTTATTTTAAATGCTATTAATTGTGATTAATCAGTTTGACCACACTAACAATGATTATTATTAAAAAAAAATAATATATTTTTATAGTGAAAAGAAAAAAAAAAACTAATTTCAGCATTACTGAAAAGACAAATTGCTTCATTTAGAGCAGCACTATTATTAGTTCAAAAAAGAAAAATAAACCTAATTGTATATATATATATATATATATATATAATAAATATTGTTTTAGGGATGTTTATTGCATTTTTATTGCAAAACAAGACAAAAGTACTCACTAAAATGATTTTTTTGTTGTTGTTTTGTTTCATTTTTTGCATTTTACATTTCAGTCCTAGCTCAAGCTCATGCCACTCTTAACTATTAAAACTTTTTCATTAACTGAAATAAAACTGAAAACATGCACACGATAAGAAACATAAAAAGAAACATAAAAACTTGCACTTAATAATTGGAAATGTTGCCTTTGAAAGTAACTGAAAGCTGAAAGTTTAAACTGAATTACTAAAAATGAAGCAAAATAAAAATATAAAACTAACAAAAAAAAGACTAAATTACATAAAAATGAAAACATCTAAAAAATGAAAAGTAAAATGAAAAAATGTTAATAAATACTATAACAGTACGCAAATAATACTCTTCAAACATGCCGCAGCCAGCTGAGTGAAACCTTAGAATAAATAAGAAATGATCATTTGTTATGGTATTTTATGGGACCACACTAATGGACGACCTTATCCGGAAATGTTACATGCTCCACTATAGACTGCAGATCCTACTGTATATCAACACAGATTACAGATGACACTCAGCGTGCCTGTGGGTGATATAAGACAGGAAAACACAAGCGAAGTCGAGGCCTTGACAGCGCATTACCGTACCTGCTGCTTCATGCCAAAAACAGCATTTTTAAAGCGTATTTTCCAGTGTTGCGGGACCACTGGGCCAAATCCCATGAGTGACTCACATCACGTTCCCCTTGTTTTCTAACCCACATAGTGAGGACAGGTACACAAAGAGCAGAAAATACCACATTTCATCTCCACTGCATTACGCCTATACGATGAAGCACTGATTCAACATGGCCGTCCGCCAGCTTACTCGGCTCTGCCTCGGCTTGTGACGAACCGACAAGGACGTGTATGTGTGACTGCTGGATTCTGGCAGCGTTCACATGTACCTGTCACTCCAGCGCTGGGCTCTTTTCCCCCGCTCGGCAGACGGTCGCATTTAAATTCACCTCAACGCGGTGGTTTTCCTGAGCCGTTAATTGACTCCAGCAGTCATGGGAAAGCGAGCTGAATCTCCGAGCGGAGCAGGTGGACTCACAGCTGGACCGGGCCAAGAAACCAGGAAGTCCAGGAAATGCCTGATGAACTATCAGGAACACAACAAGCCAGAGGAAAGGAAAAGTCACAAATGAGAACTCTTGAATGTCTCAATTGGGTCTCCTAAAGAGAAATAACCTAAGGAGAGAAAATGGAGACTTGGAATCAATATAAACAGCATTTATTTCCTTAATACACATTCCTGTGGCCTGATTTATAAATGTTGCATCGAGATTTCCCAGATGCACACACTGGGAATAAACTTTCCGTAAACAGCTAGGAATTCTGGTCTTGATTCTTTGTAATGGTTCCATTAACAATTTTAGTACTGTTGAGGAATAAATATTTGAGGGGGAAAAAAAAAAAACTAATGAAGTTTTTTGTTGACAACTGGTGACATAATTTCAGATTTCAACAAATCTAATTTTAAAACAATTCTTGTGAACAATGTTTACAAAAGCTTAATGACTTCTCACATCCTTTGCCAAAAATGCAATCCAATAAGTGCCTTTAACTACATATTAAATAAAACTGCTAAACCAATTAAAATGTGGGTCCATGTGTCATTCATTTATTCAACAAGCTTACAAGAATCATTTGTTAAAGAATCAGGCTACCCTGGTCACCCATAAAGAACTAGGATAAGAGTCATTTGATGAAGATTCATACTACATTGGTACTGGTGTATGTTTTTGATTCACTTTAAAGGATAAGAATCATTTGTTCATGATTTGGACTACACTGGTCACACTGTGTGTTGATTCTTTTAAAAGAACCGGCTCATAAGAATAATAATTTTTCTTAATTTGGACTACGCTGATCACATTTTTGATTGACTTGAAAAGAACCAGGTCATAAGATCATCAAGATTTAACAAATGACTGTACATTCTACATTGGTACGGGTGTATTATTTTGGATTCACTTAAAAAGAACTGGCTCATACGAATCATTTGTTCATGATTTGGATTGCACTGGTCACAGTGTATGTTCTTGATTCTTTTAAAAAAAACTGACTCATAAGAGTCATTTGTTCATGATTCAGGCTACAATGGTCAGACTGTATGTTCTTGATTCTTTTAAAAGAATTGGCTCATAAGAGTCATTTGTTCATGATTTGGACTACACTCATCACACTGTATGTTCTAAACGATCCTAGCTGAAGAAGAAGGGTCTTATCTAGTGAAACGATCAGTCATTTTCATTAATTAAAAAAAAACAAAAAAACAATTTAAATACTTTTTAATCTCAAACACTCATCTTGTCTTGCTCTCCCTGAGCTCTGTGCATTCTGGCTTAATACAGTTAGGGTATGTCGAAAAACTCAGATCGTATTTTCTCCCTCAACTTCAAATATCATTTCAAAATCATCCTACATCGCTGCAGAAGTTCCAACCCAGTCTTTGCAAAGTGAACATGCAAAGAAGATCAAACACCCTTAACAAAAAAGGTTAAATGGCGATATAGGACGATTTTGAAGTTGAGGGAGAAAATACGATTGGAGTTTTTCGACATACCCTAACTGTCTTGAGTCAGAATACACAGAGTCCCGGGAGAGAAAGACAAGACGAGCGTTTGACATTAAAAAGTATATAAATAGTATTATTTTTATGAAAATAACCAATCGTTTTGCTTCCTCGGCTGGGATCGTTTACAACCACATTTGGGATCGTTTGAAGCCACATTTAAACTGCATTTTGGAAGTTCAAACTCGGGCACCATAGCAGTCCATTATATGGAGAAAAATGCTAAAATATTTTCCTCAAAAAACAATTTCTTTACGACTGAAGAAAGAAAGACATGAACATCTTGGATGACAAGGGGGTGAGTACATTTTCTGTAAATTGTTGTTCTGGAAGTGGATTTCTCCTTTAAAACAACTGGCTCATAACAGTCATTTCTTCATGATTTGGACTGCACTGGTTACACTGTACTGTATGTTGTTGTTTATCAGGGCTCGAAATGAACTTTTTTACTTGGTAGCACTGGTGCTCCCAAATTCCAAAAGTTAGGAGCACCAAATAAAACTTAGGAGCACGCATTGAATATTAAGGAGCTCCACATCTGCCAATTGAGAGGAACGGCCAGCGACATCCTGATGATTAATAGTTTCACCAGTCAAATGGGCTAATTTTGAAAGCCTTTTTTTTTTTATATAATTATTTATTGCCTTAAGAAAGGGACAAGAAAGAATTAAAATATGAGTACATGAACAAGATGTTTATTTTCTCTATTACAGGTCAAACTCTCTGTAGCCATTTAAGAGACAACCGCTGCATTTTTAAACTTAATCTACACAAAGATGCTGCATGAGCCATTTCTGATTTAAAATAGATTATAATTTCAATATCTGAAGCAAAAACAGAATGGTCTGACAGACTTTAGCTTTGTGAAATGATACATGCTACATAAAACACCTGGGCCAAACCACACATGAAAGATAACTTACTAACTTACTCCTGCTTGACGGGGGCTTTTT
>JAHKKF010509544.1:0-18151 GCA_019740295.1 Labeo calbasu
AACAGTTAAACTGCCCGCTGTTCTTCAGAAAAATCCTTCAGGTCCCACAAATTCTTTGGTTTTTCAGCATTTTTGTGTATTTGAACCCTTTCCAACAACTGAGAGACTCATATGCAACTAGTACAGAAGGTTCAAATATTCACTGATGCCTCAAAGGAAACACAATCCATTAATAGCCGGGGGTGAATATTTTTTGAATGTGAAACTCTGGGTAAATTTCACTTATTCACTTATTTTACTGCAGCGCAGTACAAAATGAAAAAAATATGATATTTATGCAAAATAAGAAAAATGTACACATCTCCATTATGTTCAAAAGTTTACATCCCTGGCACGTAATGCAGGGCGTTTCCTTCTGGAGCATCAGTGAGTGTTTGAACCTTCTGTAATAGTTGCATATGAGTCCCTCAGTTGTCCTCATTGTGAAAAGATGGATCTCAAAATCACACAGTCATTGTTGGAAAGGTTTCAAATAAACAAAAATGCTGAAAAACCAAAGAATTTGTGGAACCTGAAGGATTTTTCTAAAGAACAGCGGGCAGTTTAACTGTTCAGGACAAACAAGGGACTCATGAACAACTATCATGAAAAAAAAAACACAGCTGTGTGAATCATTCATGTAACAACACAGCATTAAGAGTCAAGTATGTAAACTTTTGAACAGGGTCATTTCTATAAACTTATTTTCTCTTGTGGACTATATGTAAACATCATTTATGTTTAATATCTTATTCAGGTCGATACTAAATAAAAAATAGCATACATTTTGTATGATCCCTCTTATTTTGATAAAATAATTAACATTTTGCTGATTCTGCAAGGTGTATGTAAACTTTTGACCTCAACTGTATGTATACAATTTATATTCTTTTTTTAATCCATACAATAAAAGTCAATATGGTCCAGCATTTTTCAGATCCCACTGACTTTCATTGTATTGGCAAAAACAGCCATTGTGTTCCATAGAAAAACAAAAATAGAGTTTTGGAATGACACGAGGGTGAGCAAATGATGACAGAATAACCATTTTTGCCTAAACTATCCCTTTACGCACACAGTAGTCATAGGGCAGTACTGTCTTCGTACCACACATCCTTGAGGGGTTTGTATCATGCAATTAATTTAGCAGAGTAAAGACAAAAACAAACAACTTGACACTTTTTGAATCTATTACAGTGTTTAGTGATCCATTCCAAAAGCAACAGATACACTGGCCCTTTAGGAGTTAGACAGCACCAATACAGTTCAAATCTGCTAGAGAGCATGCACTCGAAACCAGAACAGCTGGTAGCCATTTGGCAAAGGCTGGTAACTTCCAAAATGTAAAACAATCCGTTGAAACGGTTGAGAAAACAGATACCAATTCTCACCTTTTTTTTTTTTTCTACAGACAAGATAATGATCTAACACACTAGTTTCTGTTCAATGTAAGCACAGTGGAACAGGTGACAGGCAAACTAACTAACTAATGTGATAGAACTGATGAAAATCAACATGGTTAGTCTTGATCAGGTCCTCTGATTCAAACACACTGGAAGACAAGAGGAAAATAACACTGAAAACACAAGATAAGTGGAAAAGTTATGCGTGACCTTCACAATTTGACCTTTAGATTTGGCAGTTTCCATTTCGGCACTTGCACAAGGTATGCTTTCATATATTCTTCCCTGATTGAGGAATTGCTCACAGTAGATACTAGTTAATGGCTTTGCAAGAACTACTGGGTTTTGGCTTTTATTTCTTCCAAAGCAACAGTTTCTAATGCAGACCAAACAAGGCCTGACTACTTAAAAATAATGAGATACAAAAACAAGTTTCATAGTAGTTTTCCCTCAATCATGGAAGAAATATTTAGAAATATAAACATAACCATTAAAAGAATATTTCATACTGTAATACAAGAATGTTATATAAAACAATCAATATAACATTTAGACTCATATATTAATATTAGCCATGGTAGAAACTGATAAATTAAAAGAACCAAAACCTATAGAAATCCCAAAGAGTAACAAAATGCAGTCCATACTGATTAAAAGCAAATTCCAGAGCGTGCTATTTCACAAGTGTCTCTTTCTGTCCGATCAGACGATGCATACAGAGTTGTGCAGGGGGGAAAAGTACAACAAAAGAAACAGAGATGCACTGAAAGAGCAGAATTGAGATGACATTTTGCTCTGTGAACTATACTGAAAACATATAAACAATCACGCCCTTTTCACAAAAGGACATCATTTGTAGTGTAATATTTTACCAACAGATCCTGTTATTAAGCAGTAGTGGTTTAAGGCCTCATTTTTAGTTTGCTTTAGACTACAGCTATCACAGAAGTGAACATTTGGTACTAAACATTTTAAAATGAAAAAATTGCATGTGACGTCAATTTAAGGGCACATTTGTATGTAGCAGTGATGCTCACGAAGGCCGTGCCACATCTGCGTCTCATAAATCAAAAAATATCAAGATAGGATAAGATTTCCTGTAATCTACAAACCAAACGTCTTCACGCTGCAAGTGCTTTTTCCGGTTCTTTGCATTAAACGTTACACAGATAAGCTAGTTGACTACAAGGGTTGCCAGGTCTGCATAATAAAACCAGCCTAATTGCTAAATTGGTTATTAAATTGGCTCCAATCACGCTGCGTTGGGTCCTCCACAGTCAAAAACCGTGTTGTAAGGGGGTGAGATAGTTAGTATGAATCCGCAACCTTAAAAATCAATAATATACAAGTAGCCAAATTCCACGGGAAAATTGCAGTCTTGGCAACACTGTTGACTACAAGCAGGGATGGGTCCAAAAACAAGCTAGTCAGTTAGTGAGGTTGACTAGTTATCTAGATTTTTAGTACGACCGTACACATTCAAACATCCATTTGAACAACCAAGAACAAGTTAAAAATTGCTAACTGTAAGACTGATTATTCAACTAGCTGATCAGGCAACCCGTTAAGGACCAGATTTACTAGGGTTAATTAGCATGAGACCGTAATAACACCTATAGGAGTGGAAAGTTTTGTGGGTGACAATTATTAAAATTAGCTACTAGACATGTCATGCAAAAAATGGGTGTTAAAGGTTAAAGCTTTTTTTGGATGTTAAAGGTGCAGTATGTAATATTAACAGCTAGCGATTGAAATGCGATTGCTTTCAGATGTATCAGCATTTCTACACAGAGCCGTAGTTCACTGAGAAGCTACACAAACAGATGTCATTATCATGAACGATTTCTTTCGATTTCATAATCGCGTGGTTAAATCGACTGCGATAATGAATACGATATACGTAGCTTTTCAGTGAACTACAACTCTGTGTACTAAATGCTGCTCCATCTGAAAGCACCTGCTGGAGATTTACTACTGATTACACAACCAGCTTCACTGAAAAAATGCACATGACAATCACCTTCGATTAATCATGCAGCCCATAGAACTTTTTAGACGGATGCCGACTAGGAGCCAGTTCGTTTGCTGCCTTCCGTGGCTTCAATATGCTGTGTTATCCACCAACTGGCAACCCGGGGTGTCGAAATACTATTGGTTAAATTGGCAGTGGGAGGAATTACACAGACCAAAACACAAAAGAAATTCCAACACGGAACGCACATTTTCAAGTAGAATAACTGGCTGTAGCATTGTTTTTCGGAGAACTTACCATGCTTCCTAATTATGGTGTTTTTATGCTCTGGTACAGTCAAATAATTACATGCAGCACCTTTGAAAAGTGGTAAACGGACTACCGCAAATCTTAAGTACTCTCTTCCCATTAATTTTGTGTCTTAAAAGGAAACAACTGCAAATTAATATGTAAAAAGATCAGCCGCAAAAATAACCGTATCCATGTCTTTTCATCGGTTTTCCCACTGTGTATCTTTAGTAAATCCTGACTATAGTTATTAACACCAAAAGAAAGTTCACGCTGGTGCAAGCTGTTAGTAAATCTGGCCCTAAATGGGTTGATTCTGAAAATAAGTCATTTTGCACATCCCTATCTAAAAACACAGAGAATCCAAACTTTGCTACTTGTAACATGACTGTACTTAGAGAATCCCCATACTTCCATCTCTATATGGTTTAACCACATGACAGCAAAGCAGCAATTTTCTACTGCTTCTAATTCTGATTTTAGTCAGTAATCATGACATTGAAAGCATGAATGATATGCAAATGAGACCTGTACTGTCCTTCCCTACCACAGGATTTGAGTCAACCAATTAGAAATCACTGACCCATTAAAAAAGAATTTTGTGCGTTTATGTTCACCTAAAATGTAAGCCATTTGGTGTGGGATTTTATAGGCTACTGTTATGTTGGCAGCTTGAACATTTATAGCCAATGAAAAAGGGCCAGATCAATGGCTACGCATATCTGATAAGTACGATACGGCACATAAGGCCAACCGGCAATGTCAGTTAAAGCTTTTGTGTTAAAGACTTCATATGAGGAAATAGTTTAACAAAGCAGAAGAGCCACCTTCTCCCAAATACGCAAAAATGGCATCGATATTACATCTCGGTTTAGTTGAGAAAACAAAAAGAATGGGAAAAAGACCAATATACATGACAAAAATATTATTACAAAACAGAAAGGGTCTGGTGAAACTCCAGATGACTTAAGGCATTTGCCAAGACGAGTAAAGGCAGCTATAAGTTCAGGCTTTTAAAATGCATGAACCTTTTCCTTCTGAGCCCAAACGCTCACAAGAAATATACAAAACTATTTGGTAACAAAAGTTTACTATATGTTATAAAACTGAAAAAGGTGAAAAATGTACCTTAGCTAAAGCTTATAAAATTATATATCAATAAAAATAATAATAATAATAATAATAATATTCCTTGGTCCGTAAAAACTATATTACTATGATAACTTTTCTTCCAAGCCCAGTGCATTAAGCCCTTTAGTAGAAAACAACATCTCTCAAAGCCATTCCCAGCTTGCACTTATTTAGAAAAGGCTTCGTTTTGAAGAGAAAGTGTTTTAGCCGTTGTTTTTGATTGTTTTTTTTTTTTGTTTTCACGTAAGGCTAATGCATTGATCCTGTGGCAATCTTGATCCACGGCACACTCACTTCCGTTGCCACTTCCTCCGCCATGAGGAAACAGATTGAAAAAGAACCGCAACAAAGAAAGACAGAGAGAGAGTAGAAAAGAGACATCTTCATTTGTTCTGTCCAGTCCTTGTGTGAAGTCTCATCTCTCTTTTCTTCTCTCTCTGTGGCACCATTATCCGTTTTTGTGATCCGTATCCCATGAATCTATGCAGGAGAGTCTACGAGTGGACGAATCACCATCTCTCACATACTCACACACGCAAACACACACCGAGATTCCCAGGTTAGGAGACAGACATAGCCGAGGAAGAGGAAGATGAAGACACGCTCCCTGCTGCCGCGTATCCTGCCTGGCTGTCGACGGCTGACTGCAGAAGTAGGCTGGAGGATGAGGAGGATGAAGATGGGGAGGTGGAGGTGCTGTTGGCCCGCAGTATGGCTCCCGCGGCGCTGCAGTGAGGACGTGGTCCAGGCTCCGGCGTGTAGGTAAAAGTCAAAGCTGTGGAGTAGATGATGCCGTCGTTACGGACCAAAGTCACAGGAACCTGCACTGGCTGCCGAACCCAACGCCACCCCTCACGGAACGCCGAGATGTCGGGAACCACGCAGAGCACACTTTCGCCACACCTGGAGGAAACAGAACGTGTAACTATAAATTGCTGACAACCATACAAACATATTTGTAAAGATTTTGCTCACAGGAAACCATAAATACAGATTAATACATCACAGGGTATCTGCAAAGACTTTAAAACCTTTATAACCAGTTACAGGGCTTTAGACTCCGACCAAAATGGTTGCATTTGCGACAATTTTTAAAGAATGTGCGAGTTCAAATTTGACATGGGCGCATTTGTGCAAATGCATGGTCTGCGCTGCTTTGCGCGTTGCAGAGCCATGCCACATTGTAGCAGGAGTCCGATTTCGAGCATGAAGGTGCACGCAGTTCATCTGAAAAAAATGACGCAAATATTGAGTAAACATTGGCAGACGAAGGATTCGGTTTTCAAGCTAAAGTAAAGTAAAAGACCGCTTTTTAAACCAGAGAAGGTGAACATGTTGGTATTCTTGTGCAAAAAAACAACAACATGCAAGTACTGTCACCATCAGCCAGGTTAGTTTTACTTTTCTTTTTGTTTTAATTTTGAAAAGCTTGTTATCTTTACTGTTTATCTCACGTTATGCTATGGAGGCTTTCTTTTATTTTTATTTTTTTTTTATTCCTTTGTGTTTGCTAAACATTCTGTAGTGTAATGTCTAATGTATTAGTCGGTATATAATACGGCATGTGGTGTGTGTGCCATGCCTCATTAAGTTTTTCAATAATAAACATTATGTAAGCTAATTTGTCATTGTAGCTTACTGTTTTATTGTTGTCCACTTCCAGAACAACAATTTATAAATAATTTACTCACCCCCTTGTCATCCAAGATGTTCATGTCTTTCTGTCTTCAGTCGTAAAGAAATTATGTTTTTTGAAGAAAGCATTTCAGGATTTTTCTCCATATAACGGACTTCATTGGTGCCCTGATTTTGAACTTCCAAAATGTAGTTTAAATGCAGCTTCAAAGGGCTCTAAATGATCCCAGCTGAGGAAGAAGGGCCTTATCTAGCGAAACGATCAGTCATTTTTTTATACTTTTATATACATTTTGTATACTTTTTAAGCACAAAAGCTTGTGTAGCACAGGCTCTGGGACGTGCGTCCACGACGCTACATTAATTTTGAACGAATCTTTACATATAATGTGACCCGGGAAGAACGTGTCGTCTCGGGGAGTGATTCGTTCAGTCGTGCATATGCGCAACAACCTTTTAGGTTCTGTACTGGAATCAGTTCACCAGTTTCGAGTCGTTCGTTCATCTTATGGGGCTGTCACTTGATGAACAAATATCTCAAACCCGAAAACTTCTCAGATAAGAGGTGAGGTGAGCTAATCATAGACTAAAGACCAGGTAAACAATGAATTAATCTTTTCTGTTTCTTATAGCATTATAGTTTTGTCTTGTTTGTAGTGTGATCAACATTTGTGTAAGCAGTAGATGTGTTAGGGAAGTAACATGTAACATTTTAATTATATTTTGCTAAAATAAATGAAATGACTCGGAAAAAAGATTTGTTCATTTTGCTGAACAAGACTTAAAGGTCTGAGTCGGTAAAATGATCCGAACTTCCCATTCCTACTATGATGTGACAAATTCCGTGATATTCCGTATTATACAGTAATCACCATTTTTATGAATGGATTCCGCGATTCTGTCCGCGTTTTCCACATTGCAGAAATCACAGGACCCTAGTAAATCCAGTATGTCAAATTAGATACTGTTTATCAGATTATATGCATAATGCAGACCTTTTAATTATGAAAGTAAGTCAGTCCAACATGCATCAGGACTCTTATTTTGAAATGCGTATGATTTACTATTGCCAGCTGCTTTTCTATTTGCTGAACTGTACAGTACAGTAATTGGCGTGTTGGTTTCACCTGTACATTGTGTCTGCCTCTACATCTCCAAACCAGACTCTGAGGTTAGGCGTGAAGTTCTGTCCTGTCAGTTCCAGCATGGCAACATCTCCTCCTCCGTTCAGCTACAACATGAAGGGTTCAAGGTTACTTTGTGATATGACCGTTTTTCCATGCTCTTTTAATATAAAACAGTTTGACGTAATATGTAGTCATGCATTACCTGTAAACTTTCAACAACAGGCACGGGTGTGACAGGTGAGGGTACAGGGCCCATCCCCTCATAGAAAGTGTACTCTGCTTTGTCTGTGCTGATGATTGTCCATGACGCCCCATCGTTGATCATTTCTTTGTTTGTTTCTTTGGGACAGGGTGTGGCCTGAGAGTAGCAGGAAAATATTTTAATTGTTTACCATTAAAAAGGCTACAGAACCTCAGAAGATGAGAATTCAAAGACTAATTTAGAGCAAACATGCAATTGCAATTTTAACAAATATATAATGCTTACACCAATTACAGTGCATTATTTCAAATCTGTGGACTGACCTGGAACTGAATTATCCTTTCTTGTGACAGGCAGAGATACATCCTCTCAGTATCTTTTAGGTAGAAGGCACATTTATGTAGCTGGGACACAGGATCATCTGCATCCATTAGTGCTGTCTGCTTGTCCACTTTACGAATGATCTACACACAATCACAACATTTCACTTCCTAAAAATCCTTGCTACGTACATAGTTACACAAACATATTTATACAAAGAAAACATATAACGTCAGTACAGAGTCACAACTTTATGTCATTCCTTGATTGAACAGGACACAAGCTCTTAGCCCAACCCTTTTAATCATGAACAAACCAGTCATTCTGACTGATGAACGCTTAAGTGGATAATAGCTTACCAATCGGGGTAGAGCCATGCCTGTCACGGAGCACACCAGCTTCACCGTCTGACCGTAATGGATGTAACCATCTCTGACTGTAAACTCTTCACCCTCTGACTCATCATCATCCACTGGAATTCAGAATTACACATAATTACCAATTCGTGGTTTACCAGAAAACCTGATTTAAAAAATTAAAAGTCTTTCATTCATTATACGTAATGAACTCTGTGTGGCGCTGTTTTTAATATATTGTGTCTAATAGATATTTGATGCTGAATAACTTACATAGATGAATATAGAAGGCTCCCCACTGTTGTGAACTAGCATGGAAGTTTCCACCTTCCACATGAAGGTACCGCGTACTGACAGTCTGAGACCGCAAGCGGTTAAAAAGAGCCACCTTCGTCCCAGAAGCTATGCACACTGAAAGAGACAATTGTGAAAATTCTGGACAAGTTATGACTTATTTAGTGACCCAAACAAGAAATTATTCTGACTCACGGTCTGCATTCTTCAGCGACTGTTTCTTTTTGGAAGGTTTGGAGATGACCTTGATTCGTTTGCTGAGGAAGACACCAATATCTGCGCTATTCCCGTAGAACATTTTCACTGACAGCATGAAGTGCTTCCGTTTGTCCGAGTCAGAAATGTACAATGTTTTTGCTGTGCAAAAATTCTGCAGAAGCAAAGCACAAGTTATATTCTTACCTTCTTGAAGTTAATTTAGAAAGGCAGTTACAATAGAGTGTTTTCACGACACGTCATCAGTCGGCCATATTGGTGGTACTGAACGTAAACAATGCCACTGAATGAAACTCGCATATTTTGCTGAGAATTTCTGCTGAAAATGGTCAATTATTGTCATGTTTTGGGATGTAGTAATCGGTCGGACCGGGAAAAATATTTGGGGTACTACAGACTGCCAAAAGTTATAACAAATCAAGGAGAAGAGTCTGTGGTTGGCCAAACTGAACCAGGATTTCCAGGGCAAGAATCTTGACAACATTCATGTTTGTTCTTATCATTTCCAGTCAGAAAGGTGAAATATTTGAATTAATACTGCTCATATCTATCTTTACCACCTATTAAGTTTAGTTTGTAAAAATACTGCGCATTTTCCTGCTTACTAAGTTCTTCTCTGTGTGATTTAGCAGCTTCCACACATTTTTCCCATGGTTTAGACAGCATAAATTAGCAGAACAACATATTCAGTAGTACATTAACCATGTAATCAGTGCTGTTGTTTATATCCGAGTATCGCCAATATGTCCACGCAGCCGGGTAACTCACCAAATCATGACGTAAGTGCAAACCCTCTATACATGCATTAATAAATAATCCATAAAGCACCTTGCCCTCCAAGTTGAGCTGCTGCATTTCTTGTTCACTGTTTCCAATGCCGATGAAGGCACAAGGCTGAGACTCCTGCTCCGAGCAGCCCTCTCTCTCCATCAGCTCCTTCTTTTTCTTCCAGCCACAACCCATCAGGTACACACATGGTGGAGGACAGAAGAATCTAACAGAGTCAAAGAGAATTTACATTTATTTAAACATAAACAAGTTGTGCATTAACTCGATTTTACCAAACTTACTTTATAGTCCACATAAAACACAATCTGTTTAACTTCTGAAATGTGTTGTATTCCCAAGTGAAAGAGGATATTCAAACAGCAAAAAAGTAGCGTGAGACCTAACTGGACCGTAAACAGCAACCTTTACAACCCTATTAACATCTCTATTGGGGTCTATTGAAGTGAAGGTGTAAACAGGGTCCACATTCAACAGTAATTAGAAATGCATGTAACAAATGCATCCTGATGCATTTCAGAAAAAAGCAAAGGATATCGCATATATGCATGAATTTAGAGATGTAATATTTCATATGAAATCCAACTATAAGCATCTATTAGAGACGCATAAAATAACAGATGCTAATGAGTCTCAGCTGACCATTTATGATCAGATCAACTGAGACAGATGGTAGTGACGATTCACAAAGACTAAACTTTTTTTTCTGATTAATCATCCAAAGTAAGACCTGAAATGCTTATCTTAAAAGGCTCAGTTGTGATTTCATGTAGACAGTACAGTCAGTCAACAAAATCAACAATTAATCATACATATGTTTCACAGCTAAAATCCATCACTCACCTTTTTTCATTGCCGTACGATTTCTGTGCGACTTTTGCATGCAGTATGAGTACTGTCTGATCTCCTCTCTCCTTCAAGTAGTTGCGCATCGCCTCCCTGGAAAACCATAAAATACAATAGAAAAGTTACTTAAGCTGTCGTTTTCTAATATATATAGTTGATAAACATTACACATGAACTTTACAGTACATTTACCTTGTTAAACGCTTTGGCTGAGGGAGCTCCCCAAATTTCCTACAAAACGAAATAAGACAGTGAAAACAAACTTCAAACATAACTTTGATCTACAAAGTAATAATAATGCTGGAAAACCAAACAGCCTAGTTATCTGCCTACCAAGACAACATTTCTGAGCAGGATAAACAAGTTCAAGCGTGTATGAGATGCCCCAATCTGCTGTCTATTTAGACAGCTCACTAGGTTTTGAGACAGCCACAATAAACCTAAAAGTTGAAACACATACTAGCATTTTACATATTAATGACAGGACGTTACAAATACACAATTTGCACGCTAAAAGTAGTTTAACTGAGAAACAAAGACAACGTTTTGAAACCTCTTGAAAGCTCCCAGTTTCTGTTATGGACCCACTAGACCAGCTAACTTGGCTGGCTAACATCTGCTAACCTGCCCCCTCTCTCCCTCTCTCTCTTACTCACTCACTCACTCACTCGTACACCAACTCACAAGTTGGCTCAAAATTTATAGAAGTATTTTGAAAGATTAAACTACGTTAAAGATTCAAAACACGGCGTTAATAAAACCTTACAGTGTTTACAGTTAAAGATCTGCTCTCTACAGTATACAGTGTTTATGGAAAACTGCTGAAAATCTATCAGCTAACTAAAAGCTAAGCGGCTAACTGAATAAAAGAGCCCATCGTTGAAAACCTCAAAAACCACACAAAAGTACACCGGAACGGGCCACCAGCGCAGAGACACGCGGCCATAGGTGTAAAGAATTAAACCAAAGCAAGTTATCTTTACTAAACAGACGAAACTTATTTTAGCTGTGACTTTTCCATGCCCCGTCCGTTGATAATTTCGCTGCTTACCCTGTCACAACAGGCGCCATCTTCACCAACTCTCTCTAATAACGCCAACAATCGCGAGATTTCCAACAGACTGCATTTAGACGAGGGGGAGGGGCAGTGTGAGAAATAATGCAGGAAGGGGAGACACAGGCGTGGGAAAGTTGTGAAGTCACGCGAGAATTCGCGGTCGCTTATTATGGGAGCGTATGAGAGCGCGTTCCTTGTTATCGCGAGAGTGAGCTGCGGACGGCTGCCAGCCAAACGCGTGTGAAAGTTCTCACGATGGGAAGAGAGACCGCACCTTTTTAGCGCGGGCCGTGAGAAAAAGATTTCTAGAAGGAAGGAAGCCCGGGGACTAGGGCACACACACCAGGAAATAGTGATCTGACGTGAAGAACTTAATAAAGGATGTTGTTATTAAAAGTCTTTAAAAGATAAGAGTAATAGTTTAAGTTTTCACCTCTTTCAATTGCATACGTTCCAGTAATCATTTTAAAATTATAAAACTACACACATTACATGTGTAATTCATGCGATAGATCTGCGATAATAACTAAACTGCTTTCACAGCACCAGATGGCAGTATTGTTTAACTATGGAAATGCTGCCAAATACCACACTGGAGAAAAAAATGAAGGATTTATTTCGAAACAATTTTTTGCTCAAAAATTGCTAATAAATCTCCACAAGTAGGCTAATTACAATGAAACGGCAAGTAACCCATTTAATTAAATATTCGTTTTTTTTAAGTAGAAAGACTAAAATAGCATTTTCCAATAATATTTGAAAATCATTTTACAGTGCATTTAACTAAAGCATATGGCTGAGATAAGATAGACATCAACCAATGTATGAATAACAGGTAAAAATACAACAAATTCTATGCATACGTACCATCAAAAGTACCACAAGTAAGTTCACAAGTGGCCTACAACAATTATAATTGAGATCAAAAGTTTACACGTGCAGAATCTGCAAAATGTTCATTATTTTACCAAAAAGAGGGATCATACAAAAAAAGCATGTTATTTTTTATTTAGCACTGACATGAATAAGATATTTTACATAAAAGACGTTTATATAGTCTACAAGAGAAAATAATAGTTGAATTTCTAAAAATGACCCTGTTTAAAAGTTTACATATGCTTGATTCTTATAATTGTGCTGTTACCTATATGATCCACAGCTGGTTGTTCTGTTTTGTGGTAGTTGTTCATGAGTCTCTTGTTAGTCCTGAACAGTTAAACTGCCCACTATTCTTCAGGGAAATCTTTAAGATCCCACAAATGCTTTGGTTTTTTAGCATTTTTGTGTATTTGAACCCTTTCCAATAATGACTGTATGATTTGAGATCCATCTTTTCACACTGAGGACAACTGAGGGACTCATATGCAACTATTACAGAAGGTTAAAATGCTCACTGATGCTTCAGAAGGAAAAACAGTACTAAATGAAAATATGATATTTAGGTAAAATAAGAAAAATGTACACATCTTCATTCTGTTCAAAAGTTAATGCATTGTTTTTCCTTCTGAAGCATTCAGGATAAACAATCGACTCATGAACAACTATCACTAAAAAAAAAAAAACAAAACTGCTGTGAATCATTCAGGTAACAACACAGCATTAGGAGTCAAGTGAATGTAAACTTTTGAACGGGGTCATTTTTAGAAATTCAACTATTATTTTCTCTTGTGAACTATATGTAAATGTCTTTACATATCAAATATCTTATTCAGGTCAGTACTAAATAAAAATAACATGCATTTTGTATGATCCCTCTTATTTTGGTAAAATAATTAACATTTTGCAGATTCTGCAGCGCGTTGTAAACTTTTAACCTCAACTGTAAGTTCTTTGTTGGCAAAGCCTCAAATATTATAGATATGTAATATTATATACACAACAATGTTATTTTAGTATCATTAAGATACTATTATAGCCTTTTTTATATTTTGAGTTCATCCAAAAGTATAATACCAGTAAAGTTGTGGAGACATGTTTTAGTTCCCCATGAAGAAACAGGCTTATAAATCATACAGAATGAAATGTTTTAAAAATGGTTTAGGCATAGGGTTAGGATAGTACTACTACTCCTATGGAATGCCCTCATAAAATATGGCAACCCAACATATGCGTGTGTATGTGTCTTTGGGTTTAACTGAGTTTCACTTTTTAAAAAGAAAAAAAAATTCAAGTCATGAACATCACTGCCCACTGAACAAGGCACTTGACCTCAGGTTGACCTGTACGAAGACAATAGGCTAATATGGAAAATGTGCCTGCTAAATGACTGCTTACGTAATGATGTATTTTGCCCTCATTAAATCAACAGCAATAAGGTAATGAATGCATGAAGTCTGTGAGAACATTTTAATTACTTACGTTCATTTTTAATTACATAACAAAACTGTGTCTTAAAATGACATCACTTTCATGACAATATATTTTATGAGGATACATATATATATTAGCAGACAATTTATAAGCAATTCAAAAACACATCAAAATATATGGAAATATACTTGATCAAAATATGTGTTGCCTGTCAATGACAATTATATATGAATTTGGGATTTCAGTGAACTGTCCCTTTAATGGCATTATAGGCACTTTATTTTTAAGGTGTGTAAAAGTACAAAGGTTTAGAGACCGATAGGCCTAGTTTATTTAGGAACATGATGTCTTGGATCATTTGACATTAAGATTACCTGCCTATCTAATTATTATATTATCTCATTACACAATGTGATGAGGTAGCATCTTTAAAATGTACTAATTTGACTATAATTGTGAAAATACATGAGTATTTTAGTAGTTTGTAACATATTAAGAAATGGTGGTGTACATCATAAAATTGATTCTAGCAACTGTAACTGTATGATGTTGGCAGGTAGATATAACTGGATTTCAAAAGTCTTAACTAATGACAAGCTCTCTCTTTATCTTGATCTTATCATGATGTCACTAAATGGTCCCAAGGAGCACAAGCAAACAAGCAGCAACAAGAAATGCTGAGATGGAAATTTTGTATCACTAATTGTGGCTTGAAGGCTTGAACCTCAGCTTATTCTCAGAGAGGCCCTCTCTGTGTTATAAAAGTACATTTATAAAACTATTTATAACACTTTACTTTGTATTACCTGTGTATCAAACTACAAAAAACTGCTGTGGGAGTGACTTTAAACTTGTCATTGTTGCCATTTCTGACTGCCGTTGTCAATCCCTCTTTCTTTTTAACTCTTTTTAAAAGTTGTGAAAACACTATTGTGTAGTTTTTCTTTTGCTATTTGAGCAAATAAGAGTGCAAAACATGTATTTGATGTATCTCTCATTTACCGTTATGGAAGTTTACAACTATATGACAGCTTCCCCTTCTGAGGAACCCAGAAATGTGAGAAGGTCCATAAAATTTTGAGGTCAAAAGGGAGGAGCTCATCATATTGTTGTTAAAAAAAAAAAGAACTTTAAGCAAATAGAGGGGCTGGTTATCACAGTTTTTATATTTATTACTGTTATTTATTAATTATTTTACAGCCAGTTTATGGCTATAAATGAGCTGTTTAGACTGTTATTCCCAAAGACAAGGTCAGAAAATTAAACAAATATTAGGTAATCTACGGAAGCAGATATTAAGACATTTATTTTAAAACATATGTAACAGTGTGCCTGAGCATGTTAAATGAAAGATACCTTTGTTCAACACAGCTCATTTGTCAGTTAAAATCTACCATCATTATAGATTTACTTGCTTAATCAGTAGATAAAAACATGATGTTGGTAATTTTAGTTTGAAAGACTGAATTCAGATTTTTTTTGTCACTGTTATTTAAATTAAATGCAAATTCTCATGACTAAATGCACAGTAGTACAGTCATATTTATATATTATTCAATAAAACAAATAACAGCCATTTTGTTGCTGTGTATTCTACACTGCAAAAAACTATTTGTTGAGTCAACTTAAAATAATTTGTTAAAATTTTAAGTTCAGTCAACTCAAAAAAAAGTTTATTCAACTTAAAATGTTAAGTTATACTAAGTGACAGCTTAGATATTTGAGTTGATTCAACTTTAAAAATTTAAGGCAGCTGGGTTACTTACCCAGCTTTTAAGTTTAACAAACACAAATATCTAAGTTGTCACTTAGTACAACTTCACATTTCAAGTTGACTAAACTTATTTGAGTTGACTGAACTTAAAATTTTAAAGCAGCAGGGTAACAAATTGTTTTAAGCTGGCTCAACAAATTGTGGTTTTTACAGTGTAGAAGCAAAGACATTGTTCAGAATTATTCTGTTTATTGAAACAACATTTCAGGGATTGCTGTTTTAGATAGATTTAAAGTAGACTAATTGAAATTGATAAAATGTGATTGTTTTGTAAATCTACATAAAATAAATTAAATATTAGGAATATGCTACAAAAAGACTTAATATATAACTCATGGGTTACACTTTAGTTAGGGGACCAATTGTCACTATAATCTTACTATATAACTACGACTTTTGCCTCAGTAAACTCAGAATTTGCTGTGTTTTAATAGTTAGTAAGGTAGTTGTAAAGTTTAGGTATGGGGTAAAGAGATCTAATGCAGAATAAGGCATTATTATGTGCTTTATAAAAACTTATAAACAGCCAGTTATAAGCAACTAGTTAAAAGTGAGAAATGGTCTCTAAACTAAAGTATTACCAAATCATGAAAAAAAGATTATTAAAAAGTTGCACAACACTCAATTCTGAGTTGAGTCAGTTCCAAGAACTTATATTTAGACTCATATTTAATCATTAGTGATCTTTTATTATTGAGGAAAGCACAAATGACAAAGCAGGGTTCATATGGCACTTGGTAATCTCTATAAATATTGCTGATAGACACTACTGCAGGATAACATGTCCAACCATAAAGATATGGACAAAGAGGGCAAAGCTGTTGCTCCTCATCTTCATCCTGCTCCAAGTCTGCTTTATTCCAGTTATTATCAATTAATTCCTAACTTGAACAACCTCCTTTACCCTCTGCCATTTTTTTCCCTTCTGAAGAAGGCCCTTGAATAGTGGTGTGTCATAAAGAGACTGATAGAGGATGAAACAGGTAGAGACAAAGCTTGAGTTAATTGCCTCAAACCTACCCACTGGCCATAAACTTCCTGATACATCATGAGTTTGTCTGATAACATGCCAGAGCAGGGGAGATGTGACTGATACTGATGCTCTAAGAAAAATAATCATTAACTATAACAGAGGAAGAGATGTTACACTGCACAAATCAGTAAAAGAGTGACAAGTGGAAGTAAAAAAGGATCTCTTTTACCCGGTTCAAAAGTTTGCATCCCCTTGATTCTGAATACTTAATACTTGAATACTGTTTTCTTGCCTGAATGATCCACAGCTGTTTTTGTTTCGTGATAGTTGTTCATGAATCCCTTGTTTGTCCTGAACAGTTAAACTGCCTGCTGTTTCTTCAGAAAAATCCTTCAGGTCCCACAAATTCTTGTGTATTTGAGCCAACGATGACTGTATGATATTGAGATCCATCTTTTCACATTGAGGACAATTGAGGGACTCATATGCAACTATTACAGAAGGTTCAAACGCTCAGTGATGCTCTAGAATGAAATTTATGCAATAAGAGCTGGGGGGGGGGGGGGGAAACTTNAAAACTTTTGAACAAAATGCAGACGTACATATTTTTCTTATTTAGCCTAAATATAATGTTTTGTTAATGTGTACCACCCTTCAGAGGCTACAGAAGACAAAATAAGTTACATTTACCCTGATCTTCAAATTCTAAAAGTTTTCACCATTCAGCTCTTAATGCATCGTGTTTCCTTCTAGAGTATCAGTGAGTTTTTAAACCTTCTGTAATAGTCAGTGTGAAAAGATGGATCTCAAAATTGTACAGTCATTGTTGGAAAGGGTTCAAATACACAAGAATTTGTGGGACCTGAAGGATTTTTCTGAAGAACAGTGGGAAGTTTAACTGTTCATGACAAACAAGGGACTCAAGAACAGCTATCACCGTATTAAAAAACACAGATGTGGATCATTCAGGTAACAACACAGTATTAAGAATCAAGGGGATGTAAGCTTTTGAACTGGATCATTTTTATAAATTCATCTATTATTTTCTCTTGTGGACTATGTGTAAATGTCTTACAGGTGCATCTCAATAAATTAGAATGTCGTGGAAAAGTTCATTTATTTCAGTAATTCAACTCAAATTGTGAAACTCATGCATTAAAGAAATTCAGTGCACACAGACTGAAGTAGTTTAAGTTTTTGGTTCTTTTAATTGTGATGATTTTGCCTTACCTTTAACAAAAACCCACCAATTCACTATCTCAACAAATTAGAATATGCTGACATGCTAATCAACTCAAAACACCTGCAAAGACAATCACTGACACCCTTTACAAGGAAGGTAAGCCACAAACATTTATTGCCAAAGAAGCTGGCTGTTCATAGAGTGCTGTATCCAAGCGTGTTAACAGAAAGTTAAGTGGAAGGAAAAAGTGTGGAAGAAAAAGATGCACAACCAACCGAGAGAACCGCAGCCGTGAGAG
>JAHKKF010509545.1:0-17647 GCA_019740295.1 Labeo calbasu
AAAGCTAAAATCTGTTTAAAAAAAAAAAAAATAATATATATATATATATATATATATATATATATGTATATATATATATATATGTATATATATATGTATATGTATGAAACATTTTAAAACATTGTTTTAAAAAAAATTGTTTTATTATTTTAAATGTTTCAAAAATATTTAAATATAGATATACAAAAGTTATTCTTGCAGAAATGTATAATATATTTAATATAATAGTGTGTTTGTGTAGTATTATAGTGAATCCTCATAATTCCTTTTTTTTAAGCTGACAGTCATTGTGTATTTTAAATAAATAAATAAATAATTAAAATAAAACACTTATTTAAAAAGGTTATTAACACGACAGCATAGTGTGTTTGTTGTCAAACTTCTATTTAGCTTAAAATGAAACCATTAACAGTCATGTTTAAAGTGTCAATTTCATGTTTTTGCAATTTACTTTTTTTGAAAACATGCAGAAATATCAAATATTGTATCACAAGAAGAGGAAAAAAGCATATTTCCATTACTAATTTATGTTTTTGTTTTAACTTTTAGCATGTTTTATTTTTGTATTGAAACAAAAAAAACTAAGTGAGTATGAGAAAAAATAATTAAAACTTTTCAAAAACATTTTACAATTTTGTTTTAATTATTGAAATATTGTAACAATTTAATACTTTTTAAAATAATATATTTGGACATAATGCAACATTTAGTTTCAGCCCAAGGCCTTTTGTATTAGAACGTTTAGGTCTAAATGATGTTTTTCTATAAGAAGCACAGAAAGTCTACGATGGAGATTAAATTACACTCACATATGTGTGTGTGTGTGTGTGTGTTTAGGAGTCGCACTAAAAACATGATGTGGTATGGAGTCCTGGGAACCAAAGAACTTCTGCACAGAACATACAAGAACCTGGAACAGAGAGTTCTGCTGGAGGTCAGTGTGTGTGTATGTATGTGTGTGTGTGTGTTTACATGTCATAAGGTTATTTCATACCTGACCTGTGTATATGTTTGTGTGTTTATAGTGTGACGGGAGGCCAATTCCTCTTCCCAGTCTCCAGGGAATCGCCGTTTTGAATATTCCCAGTTATGCAGGAGGAACGAACTTCTGGGGCGGAACTAAAGAGGACGATGTACGTTTGTGCAACAACTACCTGTGTGAAATATATAAGAGTGCGTTTGCAGTTAAAATGCATTTTTGTTTACAGACATTCACGGCACCGTCGTTTGACGATAAGATCCTGGAGGTGGTGGCTGTGTTCGGCAGCATGCAGATGGCTGTTTCTAGAGTTATTAATCTACAGCACCACCGTATCGCACAGGTACAAACACACACTTACATTGACCAAGACTGCGTTTATTTGATCAGAAATTCAGCACAACTGTTTGTAACATTGATAAAAATCAGAAATGTTTCTTAAACAGCAAATCGGCATATTAGAATGATTTCTGAAGGATCATGTGACACTGAAGATTGGAGTGATGGTGCTGAAAATTCAGCTTTGATCACAGAAATAAATTACATTTTAACAGATATTCACATAGAAAATGGTTATTTTAAATTGTAATATTTTTTCACAGTTTCACTGTGTTTTAAGTCAAATAAATGCAGTCTTGGTGAGCAGAAAACTTCTTTTTTAAAAACATAAAGAATAACAATTATTCCAAATGGTAGTGTTTGGTCCTAGCCCGGCCCTTGTCCGACAGCTTATCAGAATTCTCGGCCCGAGTCTGACCCGACCACGTTTTTTTTTTCCCCCTTCTTCCAAAACAGCTTGTACTACTGTTTCACCTATTAAAATAGTTTAAAAATTAACATTTTTTTTAATGAAGTTAATTTAGATAAGCGCTTGAGGCTTTTTTTTATTTGTTAAATATACATTTTTGTTTTTAAAGTAAGACCAAGCGGCCAGCGATTTTTCCTCCTCAAATCAACTCGACTTGCCTAAAATAAAATCAAGATATAAAACAGTTTAAGTTTAAAACAATGTTAGTTTAAATGTTAACTAGATAAATGTAAGAGTAATACATCATTCGGAACTGTAAATGGTCTACTTTTATTTGTGTGCACTCACAATATCAACAAAACATTGCAAACAGTGCTTTTGTAAAATAAAGACAAACATGGTGTGCTTTCTGTCGTCTCAACGGGAGCGCTTCACAAAAATGAACCGAAACTCAGCGAATACATACCTCACAGACATGATAAAGATATCTATAGAAAGTTTTAAATTATTACTTAACGAAATAAAACAAATCGAAAACAAAATTATGTAATCTGTAAAGATGCATTTCACTCTAAAGGTGTGTCCAAAGCGAAGATGGCAAGTCAGGATCAGCAACTTCATCCTTGAAGAAATAATTCTTAAAATCTTCTTACTATTTCCCCCCCGACACATTCGTGACGTGAAAATTGGCCTGAAGCCCGGCCCTAGGAGCGTAAAAAAGTTGGGGCCCGTCGGGCTCGGGCTGAAATGCGGGGCTCTAGTGTAGTGTATCTAAATTAGGATATAACATAGACTGATTGTTAGAACTGTGTAATCACATATGTGTGTTTGTGTGTCTAATTAGTGTCGAACAGTCAAGATCACTATTCTGGGAGATGAAGGTGTACCTGTGCAGGTGGACGGGGAAGCCTGGATCCAACCACCCGGATACATCCGGATCCTCCACAAGAACCGCACACAAACCCTCACCAGAGACCGGGTTAGTGCCACAGGCATGGCATTATGGGAACTCGAGGTGAAGCTCTTGGATGAGTAAAACGCAACTCACATATGGCTGTTTTGCAGGCGTTCGAGAACACTTTGAAGTCGTGGGAGGATAAACAGAGAGGCGAGATTCCACGGCTGGTTTCCCAGCATGCATCACAGCCGGAGATTGTTTCTGAAGAGGAAACCGCTCAGATCAGCCTGTTCGGACAGGCGGCCGGTGCTCTTATACACAGGTACAAGGATTGTAAATTTTAAGCAGCAAATCAGCATTTTAGAATGATTTTTGAAGAATCATGTGACACTGAAGACTGGAGTAATGATGTTGAAAATTCAGATTTGATCACAGGAATAAATTACATTTTCACAGATATTTACATAGAGAACAGCTGTTTTAAATTGTAATATTTTTTTATAATTTTTACTGATTTTTAATCAAATAAATGCGGCCTTCAACGTATATATGTTAAATGTGCACGTATGTGTGTTCAGTATCAGGGAAGTGGCACAGTCTCATCACACTATCGAGCAGGAACTGGCTCATGCTGTCAACGCCAGCTCTAAAGCCATGGATCTGGTGTACGCCAACTCTAAAAGCAGTGGGGTGAGTCAGCTGTCAATCACTGCATGTGGATTATGATAGAACTGCTGAACTGTTTTGGTTTGGTTCATAAAGGTATCTTCACGAAATTTTTGAAATGCTGTATGTGTGTTTCTAGGGCTTGACCTGCAATGTGGTGATGGAGATGGTCAGTAATGTCAAAGCTCTGCACAGTGAGACCGAACTGCTGCTTGCAGGGAAGATGTGCCTGGTGAGTGAATTATACAGAGAAATGTGCGTGTCTACTGTATCAGAAATAATACAAGGGTGAGAAAATGGACCACTTGTATAAAAAAAACAAAAAACTAATAGGACAAATTGATCAACATTGGAATGAAAGTTTAGCCTTTTAGTTAAAGTGACCAATTAGAACTTGTAGAACTTGCATGTGCATGACTAGGAAATAACTAAAAGCATTACTTTTTAATATAAAGCTGAAGTAAAGTAATATATAAATATTAGATAAAAAAGATAACTAAAACAAAATATGTTTAAGATGAAGTACTAAAATAACTCTATAACTGAAATACAATATCTAAATATAAAAAAATACATATTAAAATTACTAAAATTTAAGCTAAAATTTAAAAATTAAAAACATACTTATGCTTAAAAATATACTAAAATATACTAAATATATAAAAAATATACCAACATACTGCAGTATAATAGTATAAATAATTGATATTAAAATAACACTGTTCACAGTATGTACTACACTGTCATGATTGCTTATGATTTTCCAGTTAATTAAAAATACTGAAAATAAATAATACAAAATTAAAATTAATTTGATGTAACTAAATACATTTATTAAAATAAATAAATAACACATCTAACCTTGGTTATTATTAACTAAAACTATATATATATATATATATATATATATAGTAATAAAATATAATAATTAAATAAAATAAACGTAAACTGAAAAAAATGAAATAATAATATGTTGATATGTAATATGTAATAATATGTAAAAATATGTTGCTTATATAATATATAAACATAACTAAATTACTAAAACTTTAACTAAAATTAAAGTGAAAACAGAAAATATGAAAAAATGAAATTCTACAATAGTATATCAATGATATTAAAATAACACTGCATCTAACAATACAGTACTATAGTTTATTATAGTTTTGTTTGTTTAGTGAGTGGCATCATCTTCCTTAATGAAAATGAGAAGTGGCATTTAAGTAATAGTCCGTAATTTTCCTCAATGCGGAAGTAAGCTTATGCGTGAGACTTCCGGGTTCGTTGTCCAATATAGGGAAATAAGAAGAATAAGAATGTGCAGTAAATGGTAAAACTGTTTGCACAACAGACCGGTGTGCTCATAATTAAGATAATATATTGAAATAATATGGCAAGACACACCAATTTGCAGTGACACCGATCAGACCGGAAGCCAGACCAATAAAACGTAGAAATCGCCGCGGCTGCTCTTACGAGAAGAAAAGGTTAGATAAAATTATTTAAAAAAACAAAAAACACAATCAGTTATCATAAACGGATCTGATTGGTCCATCCTGACTAGTGCTAAGAAAAGTAACAGATATGTGATCATGTATCAATTATATCTTTGTGCTTTAGCAACGACCTGGTTTATGATGTTAATGGTTGAGAGACATTAATAGACACTGAACTGATTTAATTCAATGGTTTAGACGTATCATGCTCTGACTGTAGCTCTGTCTCTGTGTTTCTATAGCAGTTGGATCCTCCTCAGAAAGATCAGCTGATGGGTGCGTTGGCTTCAGTCACTCAGCAGTTACGCAGACTGACAGACATCAGCTGGCTCAGTCAGCTCATCGACCCGGCCGACGACGAGGTGCGTGAGATCCAGCTGTTTCTGGGATGTTTTGGTGTGTGTTTGTGTTCTCCAGTCTCATGTGTGTTTGCATGCAGGGTCAGCTGTCTGATTTCTCCAAGCGCAGTCGTAGCGCTAAATTCCGCCTCGTGCCCAAATTCAAGAAAGACAAAAACAACAAAAACAAGGAGACGTGCGCCGCCCTCAACATGCCAGGTATGACCTTTGACCTTTGACCTCTGACCTCCGACATCATCCAGGTGTATATGAGTGTAACACACGTGTGTTGTGTGAGCAGTAAATACGTGGGGCGTGGAGGAAGTGGGCGTCTGGTTGGAGATGCTCTGTCTGTCCGAGTATAAGGAGATCTTCATCAGACACGATATCAGAGGACCAGAGCTGCTTCAGCTGGAGAGGAGAGACCTGAAGGTATTACCACTCAACACGATGATAGATGCACTACTTGTGTTGTAATCCAGGAGTTTTCCAAGGGGTTTGTGGGGAAAAAAGTCTGAAAGGCAACAGTCTAAAAAAAGTGTGTAAATAATATATATATATTTTTAATTTGATTAATAAAATTTGCTATAAATAACTAATAAATAAGTTTGATTTAAAATAAAATTAAATAATTAATAAAAATAATAAATACATTTGGTTTAAAAAACAATACATAAATTTGGATTAAAGTAAAAAAAGTATATATAAAAAATGATTAAAGTAATAAATAAACTTTGTTTTAAATAGACAAAAATTACATCTGAATGAAAGAGTTTTAATTTGATTTAAATAACAGAATTGATTAAAGATGTGTAATAAAATACAATTTTATTTAACTAAAAAATAAATACATTTGAGGAAAATAAAAAAGATTAAAATGATTAATAAAAAATTATTAAATAATTTGAATTAAATTTAAATAGTAATTTGATTTAAATAAAGAAAGAATTGATGTAAATAATAAAGATAGGATTAAACTTTTTAAATTTGATTCATAAAATTTGATTTAAATTTGATTTAAAATAAAAAATGAAATAAACAATAAATAAATTTGGTTTAAAATAAATAATTAATTAAAATAATACATTTACAAAAGAATTACTTTTGAATTAAAAAGTATTAATTTAATTTAAATAACAAAATTGATTAAAGCAAACAAATAAATAAAGTTTGATTTAAACAACTAATATATAAACATTTGAGTAAAATATAAAAAAAAATTTTTAATAAAATTTGTAATTTTTTTTTTTTAATTTTTTTTTTAAATTAGTTGAATTTGTTAATAATTAGTTAAATAAAGACATTATTAATAAAAAAATAACATCTAAACAGGGTTAAAAATCATTACTCAAAATAAAATAAATATTAATTGAAATAAAGTAAAAAAAATATATTAATAAATAAAATATAAACATTTACTCCAAATTAGTAATAAATGAAAATCACAATAAAATTACAAAAACTTTAACTAACATTAAAGTGTAAACAGAAAATATACAGTAAAATGTCACTTAAAATATGAACAAAAACTACAGTATACGAATAAGACTGCATATAACTGTATAGTACTATAGTGAGTAAAAACTGCCTTTTAAATTTTATTATGGGGTCCCTCGCATGAGAATGATCATATTTGGGGTTTGTGTTATTATTAACAAAACTATGTTGTGTACAAAACAAAATGTGTACTATTTGAGTGAATAACTACACGTTTAAAGCATTGTGTGTGTGTGTGTGTGTGTGTGTGTGTGTGTCAGGATCTGGGAGTGACTAAAGTCGGCCACATGAAGCGGATCCTGCAGGGAATCAGGGATTTGAGTCGAAACAGCACAGCCAGCGAAGCCTAGACGCTCCGCAGCCAATCAGATGCCTCGTTCGGACGTGACGTAGCTTCACCCGGCCAATCAAACGCTCAGTCACAACTTGAATCAGCCATACTCCGCCCACCACCTCATGAGGACCAACGACCACTCGACTCGACCAATCACAGTGCCTTCTGTTCTCCACCTTTGTGACATCATCGCTTTGGGGGAAACTATTGTGCTACCTAGAAGGGGGAGATTTATCAAGAGCCATCAGAGGGTCGTACCAATATCACAGACTTTGAGCAAATGACCATCCAGCCAAATGAAAATTCACTGAAGACAACATGAAATCCAAGTTCACCTTTTTTTTTTTTTGAATACTTGTCTTTTAGATTTGCCACCAGATTTTATTACTTTCTTCACCTCGAAAAAAGATTTTCCTTTCCGCTTATGTCACCATGGCCGAAAATGATATTAGCCAATAATCTCAAACCCTGCTTTTCACAATCTAATCAAATCCTTCATTTTCATTTTAAAAAGTCATTTTTAATGAGCTAAATGTGTGGTGAATGCTGTTTCATGTTGTCTTGAAGACGTTTGGCTCTGTGCAAAACCTAGTGAGCTGCCTTTCTGTCTACAGCCTACGATTCTGTCTATTGCCTAATGATTTCTAGTCAGTTTGATGCTCAAATGAACATGAAAATACACAACATATATATATGGAAAAAAAATGTAATATTGGGTAAAATAATTTACATTTATGCATTTGGCAGATGCTTTTATCCAAAGTGACTTATATTGCATTCAAGGTATTAAATTTAAATTATTAAATTAAAACATATAAATATAAGTAAAATCATTTTTGTTTGGTAATAAGCAAAAAATCCCACCCAAATATTTACACTTATGCATAATAAGTAATACAGTAAATAAAATATAATTATTTTGGATTGGAAAAATTAAATTAAATTAAATTAAATTAAATTAAATTAAATTAAACAATTATTTTTGATTGATTTAATTAAAATTGAGAAAAAAAAATTAACTGAAGATGATTTGTAATAAGGAAAAAATTCCAAAATCCCACCCAAATATTTACATTCATGCATTTGGCATGCACTTTTATCCGCAGTGACTAACATTTAATTCAAGGAAAAATAAAATAAATTTTTTTGATTGTTGGATCAAAATTGAGGAAAAAATTAATTGAAGATGATTTGTAATAAGCAAAAAATCCCACCCAAATATTTACATTCATGCATTCGGCATGCACTTTTATCCAATGTGACTAACATTTAACTCAAGGAAAAATTTAATAATTAAATTAAATGATTATTTTTGATTGTTTAATCAAAATTGAGGAATAACATTAATTGAAGATTACTAACAAGGTGACTAACACTGAATTCAGTAAAAAAGAAAAAAAAAAAGAAAATAATTATTTTTGATTGTTTGATCAAAATAGGAAAAAAAAAATATTGAAGATGATTTGTAATAAGCAAAAAAATCCCAAAGTGTGTGCATTTGGCATGCACTTTTATCCAAAGTGACTAACACTGAATTTAAGGAAAAATATAAAATATAAATAAAATAATTCTTTGATTGAAAGCAATAAATTAATAAAATAATAAATACCATTTTAAAATTGATTAAAGATTAGGTGTTGATGGGGGAAAAAGAATTTCTCCCAACAAAATATTTAAATTTTTGCATTCGGCAGACTCTTTTAATTTTATTTTAATTTAATCATAATCTCTCCTCTTTGTCCACTTTATCATACGTGTAATGCTACCTTAGGATTTGGCTTAAAGAAGGTGTTTTAAAGTGTGTGATGCCTTAAAATGCTGTCTCAGTAGGGCGCTCACTAGGTTAGGGTTAGGGTGGGTGAAAATCATCATGAGACCTTTAACATGTTATTGTGACAATCAACTGTACTGACTTATCAGACTCGACCAATCAAACGCTCCACTATGCCCCGCCCCTCCACTTCCTCCTCCTTTTCCTTTTCCTGTATGCCTTAACGTTCCACCAGCATTCTGAGGAATCTCATATCAGCCTGAATCACACATCCATTCCTGTATTTTACAGCGGCTCTGAATCAAAAACAGCTGATCCTGATTTGTCCGGTTCGATGCAAACACTTAATAGAATACAAACGCCAAAGCTCTGTCTGTCGTATCTCAATGGAAGTCAGCATACTGTGTTTGACCATAGACGTCCATTGCGATGCTGTTGATGGAGAATAACGTGGAGCATTCCTTTAAAACAGGTATTTTACAGATTTATCTTGTATATTGTCTTTAAAAGAGCATTGACGGCAGAGTATTTTACAGATTTACAGTCTTAACCAGGCGTGACGTGATAAAAGCGCTCTCTTGTGCTTATGTAAATCAGTGCACACTAGCCCCGCCCACAGCAACATCTCATTGGTCGAAAACTCAAGTCTACAACCAGATGACCTCAAAATGACATAAAATGACTTAAAACAAGTATTAAAATGGGCTGAAACTAAAAGCAGTACTTGCGGCTGGAAACTAATTGCGTCATGCCTGGTTAGGAAACGACATGAAATACTATTTCAAATGCCGTACAAAACTTACAATGTCACAGTCGCCTTGACCACAGATAGACATGTTTTCTATAGTGTTTTTAAATGCTTTTTTACAAACTCTTCTGGGATTACACATTGACTGTATCCGGGACAAACACTGTCTTTACCCTTTAACTGCTTTGCACATTTCATGTGTGAGTCAAAACAGTGTTTTGTTAGATGTAGATGTCAAGTAAGTGTGTGTGTGTGTTTCTCTCTCCTTCACATCCAGTCTTACAGTCAAATCAGACTCATATCATGTCATTTTGGACTCCTGGGGCGTCCGATTTATCTGACTGTTAAGTATTTATTTTATTAAGTTATAACTTACATCCATGTGACGCTGTCCATCTCTGATTTTTGTTGTTTTATTTTTTATTTTTTGTATATAGGCCATCACTAAGAATGTAAATAACTTGTTACTGTACAGTGAAACCGTCTGTATTAAAACGAGCTCTGTGTAACTCGAAACTGCTGTTTTTTGTGTCATCTATCACATTTTTTATTTTTTTTTAACTAAACAGACATAAATGACATTAAATGGTGTCATTGTGCTGTGCATATATTTTTATTTTAATATTATTTAGAAAATGTAGACAATAGTAAATTAATAGCAATTTGCAATAATAAAATACATAGTACAATGTCATTTTGCTGTATGTATATCTCTATTCTGTTTTAAATGTTATACTAATTTAAAACCATATTTAATATAAATAATAAATTGTTTTATAGTGTCATACTAATATATATATATATATATATAATTTATTTAAAATAAAAACAAATTAGTTTTCATATTTAAAAAATATATTTTATAATAATTTAATAGCAGATTATTTTAAATAATACTTTACACTAAAATGTCGTATCCTATATATTCATTTTAGTTTTTAATAAAATATAATCTTTTATATTAATATAATATTTTATAATATTAATTTTAGAGCAATTTTTTATAAAAAAAAAAATAAATAAAATTTTGTATAATTTATTATGGGTAAAAATTTCATGATGTCATACTGTCCAAACTATTTTTCAAAAAATAAAATAGTAATTTTCTATTTTTACTATAAATATTAATACTATTATTTTTACAATAGTAATTTAATAGAAATTTATTGTAAATAATGAATTACATTGTGTAATGCCGTTATACTGTACAAACATTAAACATAAATCAGGCATGCACTGTGGCAGTAAAAATTTTAAAATTTTAATGTAAATAAATGCAAATACATATGCATAATTCTACTATGGGCCTCAGTAAACTTATCATCATCAGCTACTTATCAGCAAATGCTTAATTATTTCAGATTTTTAAAAATATTGCTTTGTATTCATGTCTGTTCTTCCTAAACGCAATTAAAGGGGAAAAAATATAAAACACTTTTGCGTTGGCCGGGAATCGAACCCGGGTCAACTGCTTGGAAGGCAGCTATGCTAACCACTATACCACCAACGCTTGATGTTCTGAAGAGAGTAGCAGTTATTTTTAAACACAACTGAAACATTTATTCCTGCATTATAAACTGTTTTTGTGTTGTATTATGAGTAACATAACAGCTTACCACATATATTACGTAATATACGTAATGGTATTAAACATAATTTCGTCTATTTCCTCTTTAAATTCATTCAGTTAGCATTAGCCTGATAGCTGTTGCATTCAAACACACACACAAACACACTTTCAAACAGCGCCTCTCTTCGATCTACTGATTTAGTCTTTTATTTAAAAAAAAATCCAACGTTACACCTTTGTGATTATTTTAGTTATTATATTTATTCATATTAGCGTTTATCTGTCAGCGTACGTGTGTGATTTGATCAGTGTATCGGTGTGTGTTTTTGAGATTTATCAGAAGCTAACAAGCTTTTCGCCTCAGACTGTTCACTTCTGGTTCAGAAATGGATTTATTTGGTGATCTTCCTGAACCTACAAATGATCCAGGTGAGTTAATTCACACTAATAATATAATAATAATCATCCTGCATGTGTTATATGTGTTAGAATTAGTGGTTAAATTTAGATTTTGGCCAGATAAGTGTGCATGCAGTGCATGCTGCGTGAACCTGGTATGTATTACACAAATTTTTACAAAAATAAACAATATAGTGTCTAATTTACTTACTAACGTGTTGAATTAATGTGATTATCTTATACATGCATGCATACATGAAGTCAGAATACTGCAGAATACGTGAGTGCATGTAAATCTATGTCTGTGTTTCAAATCCTAGTGATCCTACCTCACAAGTGTGGCTCAAAAATGCTGTCTTGGTAGGCAGCTCACTTAATTTTGAAAAATAGCCTATGATGCATGGTTTTGGAAGTGATACAACATATCTGTCTCTGTTTTCAGTGTGAGTATTAGTGTTAGTTATGAAGTTTTATTGAACAGGTCCTGTTAAAGCCAAGCAGCCGGATGAGGGCACAGAGGAGGAACGAGGAGAGAAGAGGAAGAGAGACGTCAGCTTGGAGGAGACAGAGGTGGAAGATGAGAAACAAGAGGAAAAGAAAGTTTGTAAAGGTTTTCAGCTTTCCACACACATTGCGTTGCTGACAGAGAGAGAGTGTATGTGTTCGGGATGTGTGTTTGTAGTAAAAAGAGGGAAGATCTGTGATCATCTTGGTCTCTTTCTGTTTGTTGTGTCCCAGCAGATCTTGCAAAGCTGATGGGTTTTGTCTCAGCGAGACGCGGTGAACGAGAGGAGATGCAAGATGCACACGTTCTGCTCCCAGACCTGACAGTCAGCGTCACCAACCTCTCCTCGCAAGTGTGAGTTATCTATCTATCTATCACCTGTTCATCCATCCATCCATCACCTATTGATCCATCCATCCATCCATCCATCCATCCGTCCATCCATCTGTCTATCCATCCATCCATCCATCCATCCCCTATTGATCCATCCATCCGTCTCTCTATCCATCACCTGTTCATCCATCCATCCATATATCACCTATTGATCCGTCTATCCATCCATCCATCCATCACCTGTTCATCTATCCATCATCCATCCATCATCACCTATTGATTGATCCATCCATCCATCACCTATTCATCCATCCATCTATCCATCCATCCATCTATCATCCATCCACCCATCACCTATCCATCCGTCCATCCGTCCATCCATCCATCCATCCATCCATCCATCCATCCATCATCACATATTGATCAATCCATCCATCCATCCATCACCTATTCATCCATCCATCCATCCATCCATCCATCACCTATTCATCCATTCATCTATTGATCCATCATCCATCATCTTTTGATCCATCCATCATCTATCCATTCATCACCTATTGATCCATCCATCCATCACCTATTGATCCATCTATCCATCTATCACCTATTGGTCCATCTATCTGTCCGTCCATCTATCCATCCATCCATCCATCACCTATTGATCCATCCATCTGTCCGTCCATCCATCCATCCATCCATCCATCCATCCAACCATCCAACCATCACCTATCCATCCATCCATCCATCTATCCAGCCATCCATCACCTATTGATCCATTCATCCGTCATCACCTATTGATCCATCCATCACCTATTGATCCATCCATCCGCCCATCCAACCATCACCTATTCATCTATCCATCCATCCATCCCCTATTGATCCATCCATCCGTCCATCTATCCATCATTTCATCCATTGATCTATCCATCCATTCATCTAATGATCCATCCATCCACCCATCACCTATTCATCCATCCATCCGCCCATCCATCCATCCATCCATCCATCCATCCATCCATCCATCCATCCAACAATCACCTATTTATCCATCCATCCATCACCTATTGATCCATTCATCTATTGTTCCATCATCCATCATCTTTTGATCCATCCATCCATCTATCCATCCATCACCTATTGATCCATCCGTCCGTCCATCCATCCATCCATCCATCTGTCCATCCATCCTTCCAGCCATCACCTATCCATCTATCTATCCATTCATCCATCCCCTATTGATCCATCCGTCCGTCCGTCCATCTATCCATCATTTCATCCATCCTTTCATCCATTGATCCATCCATCCATCACCTATTCATCCATTCATCTATTGATCCATCATCCATCATCTTTTGATCCATCCATCATCTATCCATTCATCACCTATTGATCCATCCATCCATCATCTATTGATCCATCCGTCCGTCAGTCCATCCATCCATCCATTTATCCATCCATCTATCCATCCTTTCATCCATCTATCTATCCATCCATCCATCCATCTATCTCTGTTTTTTGCAGATCTCGTCTTGCATATTTCGCTGTGTTTGATGGTCACGGTGGAGCTCGAGCGTCACAGTTTGCTGCTGAGAATCTCCATCACACGCTGGTCAGCAAATTTCCTAAAGGTAAATCCCATCCAACTTGATCGTCATCACACTTTAAGCTACAATAATGAGCTGTTACCATAATGCATCATGATTTACAGGTGACGTCGAGAATTTAGAGAAGCTGGTGAGGAAGTGTTTGCTGGACTCCTTCCGTCAGACTGATGAGGACTTCCTGAAGAAAGCCTCCAGCCAGTGAGTTAAATGGTCCTGCTGGATATTAAATGAAGCACTTGAGAATAAGAAAACACTGTATATGTGTGTGTTACAGGAAGCCTGCGTGGAAGGACGGCTCCACGGCCACCTGTATGCTGGTGGTTGATGATGTTCTGTATGTGGCAAACCTGGGAGACAGTAGAGTAAGTCTGAATACTAAAAATGTGCTCACCCTCAAGACATCCAAGACATAGATGAGTTTGTTTCTTCATCAGATTTGGAGAAATGTATCATTCCATCACTTGCTCACCAGTGGATCCTCTGTAGTAAATGGGTGCCGTCAGAATGAAAGTCCAAACAGCTGATAAAAACAACACAATAATCCACAAGTAATCCACACCACTCCACTCCATCAATTAACATCTTGAGAAGACAAAAGCTGCCTGTTTGTAAGAAACAAATCCATCATTAAGACATTTTAATTTCAAATTCCATAATAATGCTTCCTCCAGTCTTCTTAAGTACTTGAATATGTCATTTTGAAATTTAAAGCCTGGAACACCCTTGAAAATAGCAATATTCCTGAAGAAGTACTTGAGAAGTGCTTGGATTATTAAAAGGCAATGTATCTATAAAATAAGTGTTTAATTTTTTCAGTTAGCACATATCTTTTTACACAAAATTCACACAATTCGAAAAACAAAATACTTTTTTTTTTTTTTGCCTATTTCACTTAATGTCAAAACTAGCGAGCTAAGCAAGTAGTAGTACTGACTATGTCGTGTAAACATGTCTGAAGACGCGAGAAGAGGAACAGATAAACCGAATCAGTTGAGTGAGTCATTTACGCTGGAAGCGCTCCGATTGATTCAACCTCGTGACTTTGATTATTCATTTCAAGCGATTCACTAGCAAAAACCAGAGCAAATTAAAAGAGACATTCATTCTCAGATTTCGACATCGCTTGTAATGATTTTAAAAAGCACGTAGTGAGCTTTTCGAAACTCCGAATCAGTTAAACCATTGCGTCGCAAAATGATTCACTGTTTCGAATCGCTCCAATCGGATCGCGTATCGCGAATCATTTGATTTTGATTGGAACGTCGCGTGTCGCGAATCATTTGATTCGGATCGGGGCTTTAAATCGCGTATCGCGAATCGTGTGATTTAGATCGGAACGTTGCGTATCGCGAATCATTTGGGTTAGATCGGAACTTCAAAGCGGGTTTAGGAATCATTTTGCGGATGAATGAATCGCGACCCACGCTCCGAGTCCTGGCCTGCGTCCCAGTGTGTATACTATCCACCCGAAATTCAGTGTGATACTAGTACATTTTAATACTATTGAGGGCAGATAGGGATGATAGTATGCACATTGGGACGCAGGGCAGATCTGAAATGATGGTTCGGGAATCATTATTCAGATCAGAACTTTGAATCATGGATCGCGAATCATTTGATTCAAATCGGGATTTCGGAGCGGTTTTGCAGATATTTTTTTTTTTTTTTTTTCAAATTAAATTGACATCGTTGCATACTTTGCATGTGCTTCACTTTTTAGTGTATTTTAGTAGTACTTAAATTTACTTTCTAGTTTAGTAGTATTTTATTAGTATACTTTTATTTATCCATTTATCTTTTTTTTTTTTAGAATTTGTCCTTGAAAATCAAAAAAGACCTTGAAAGTCCTGGAATTTAATTTTACAGAGCTGTTTTGGACTGTTTGGCTTGTTTTTTTTTTACAGGAGAGGAAACATTATTATGGATTATGGACTGGCATTTTAGCTGGAAGCAACAGTTTGAAGTTAAAAACTCGATGGATTTGCTTTTTTGTCTTCTCACAATGTTAATTGATGGACTGGAGTGGTGTGGATTACTTGTGGATTATTGTGACGTTTTTATCAGCTTTCAGTTTGGACATTGGACATTCGTTAAACATTAAATTTGATTCTATTTCTCCTGATTTCAGTGAAGCCTGTGCTTAATTATCTTAAAAATAATGCCACAATGCAAAACAAATGTATATTTTGTCTGTGCATCAGGCAGTGCTGTGTCGTTTGGAGCAGGCAGAGGATTCTGGGAAGAGGAAGTGTGTGACTTTGGCTCTCAGTAAGGAACACAACCCCACCATATATGAGGAGCGCATGAGGATTCAGAGAGCGGGCGGCACGGTCAGGTGTGTGTGTGCGCAGATATGGCCATCAGGAGGGATTCTGGGATGCGGGTCACGGTTGATGTAACCAGGTGTGTGTTTGCAGGGACGGCCGTGTGCTGGGAGTTCTGGAAGTGTCTCGTTCCATCGGTGACGGTCAGTATAAACGCTGTGGTGTGATTTCCACTCCAGACGTGCGGCGCTGTCAACTCAGTCGAAATGACAGGTGGGTGAAATTGTTCTCACTATTATGTGGTTTCAAACCTGTAGGAGTTTGTTTGAGGATTAAGTGTTTTGTATGTGTTTTTAGGTTTGTTCTTTTGGCATGTGATGGGCTTTTTAAAGTGTTTTCTGCAGACGAGGCTGTTCAGTTCGTCCTCAACATTATAGAGGTGTGTATTGTTAAATATTATTTTAATTTACTTCAACTTGATGTATACTAAAATAACAAAAAGGTTTTAACTGAAATAAAAGTTACTAAAAAGTATATAGACATTTAAAAAAAAAAATCTAAATATGAATAAAATCTATAATAGTATCTTGATACTGAAATATCTCTGCTTTGTGTATTGTTAAAATGTTTTTATTTTTAAGAATGAGACTGTGGAGCAGAAGGAGGGGCAGAGTGAGGAGGCGGGGCGATTTGAAGCCGCTTGTCAGCGATTGGCCAGTGAGGCAGTGAGGCGGGGCAGTGCAGACAACGTCACTGTCATTCTTGTCTCTATTGAGTTTTGAAATCATGGCACACACACACACACACACACACACACACACACACACATACACACTTCAATTCAGAATATTTTCTGTTACACAAACACACACAGGTACACATGAATGCATGAATTCAGTGGTAGTAGATTGTGTTGAAATGAACATGTGGTTTATTATAGAGATGTTTGAATCTCAACTTTTTTTTTTCCAAAGCAGGGCTTTTGAAAACACTGTGTCAGATTTTAGTATTTGTGCTGTTTGGCAGCAAATACTAAATAATAAACTTTTATACAATCTCACAATTTCTGTGTCCTCTCTAAATTCTGTGTGTGCCAGAAAGTTTGTTTAGTGGATAGTTTCATCATAGCGTAATGTAATTTTATATGTTTGTATTTTAAGAGTGAATGTGCATTGATTGTTTAAAACATCAGCACTATGAAACCTACTGGAACACTGTTTAAAGAGCTTTATTTATTTTTTAGATCTTTAATTTAATTTATATAAGTAAGTTTGTTTTAGTGCGCATTTGGGATTTTCTTTTCTTTTAGATTTTATTGTTTATTTAGAATTAAAAAAAAGTATTTTTTAAATTTATTTTATTTTATTTATTTTATTTATTTATTTCACTTTTTGTTTTGTTTATTTTATTTTATTGTTTTTTTTAAATGTTATTTTATGTTAGATTTTTAATTTTATTTTATATTTTCTTTTATATTTTGATTGTACTGTTTTATTT